>JBBPTX010000218.1:0-45504 GCA_038094595.1 Pulveroboletus aff. annulatus
AAACGTGCAAGACATCCTGAAACTCAAGGTACGACCCTGACTTCTTGTTATGCTCGAAGCATTTCACGCGCTCCAGAGTGCGGCCATTCATACTGTATCTGGAGTCGTGATGACGACCCGTCGCCAGCTCCTTAAGATCAAGGTCCGTGCTCTTGAGTCATTAAACGTTTGTATGCATAACGCTCTTACATAGGGCATGTCCGAAGCCAAGGTTGAAAAAATAAAGGTAACAGGATATATGCGTTCCGGGATATTCAGTTTCACTGCCTATAAAGGAAGCGGCTCAAAAAATAGCTGTATGATTTATCTTTTTCTGATCACGCTACAAAGGCTCATTCGAGCACAGGGCTCTTCCTTCGCGACTGGAATCGAGGTCCAAGATCGCAGGAAGCGCGTCCTTGTGATCAGTACGGGCAGCAAATCTGTAGATGCCATTCTGGGAGGTACTCAAAAGCATATTCATCTTAATCAAAAGTCGAGAATTCAAACCCCTCAAATAGGCGGTATCATGTCTCAGTCGATCTCAGAAGGTAATCATCTTCTCATTGGCCCTTTCTGATTCTCAAAAGCTTTCACTGGGAAAGTATATGGCGAATTTCGTACGGGAAAGACCCAGATGGCACATACAATGTGCGTGGTGACCCAGCTCCCGCCTGAACTAGGAGGTGCGTCAGGGAAGGTATGTCGACTGTATCCAGAATAATAATGTCTACCCGCATTTAACTTGACTAGGTAGCATACATCGACACAGAAGGCATGTGAAGGTAAGTCATCATGCGCGTTAAACTCATAGCAATCCAAGGTACCTTTCGTCCTGATCGTATTCGGTCGATTGCGGATCGCTTTGGTGTGGATGGGACTATGGCATTGGAAAATATACTCTACGGTCTGTCATAGGATCGTTCAATCGATTATTGCTGATGATTCATTTGAAGCTCGAGCGTTCAATAGTGAACATCAGGTTCGTGATGCCTAACTAACTCTTCCCGGATGCTCACATCCGTTCCCGTGTAGATGGAGCTGATAAATGAATGTTCCCTTCGTTTCGCAGAAGATAAAGATTTCCGGCTCTTGGTGCGTCAACTCCCTACTCGCACAATCGATGCATGACTTTAGTAGATCGTGGACTCCATTATGGCACTGTTTAGGGTTGACTTCTCCGGAAGGGGGGAGTTAAGTGAAAGACAGCAAAAGGTATGCACAGACTGACACTCAGCTATGCTAATTCGAACAAAAGGTGTTCATACGCGAATGCTCTAGCTCGCTCAGGTAGTATTCACTGTATGCTGACGCACCAAAGACCGTTATAATTTCTGCTTACAGATGCTCTCAAAGCTCTCGAAGTTGGCCGAAGAATACAATGTAACCCGATCCCCTTCACATCTCTTTTGCTACTTATCGCCCGCGTAGATCGCGGTATTAATTACGAATCAAGTTCAATGTACTACGAGTTACTCCCCCCTTTCGTTTTCCTGGTATCTGACAGCTTCTAGCTGACCCAGGAGCGACCATGACTTTCGTGGCAGGTGGTGCTCTCAAGCCGATCGGGGGCCACATTCTCTCGCATTCTTCGGCAACTCGTATGTTTTTGCGGAAAGGTGTGTGTATTAAAAACGTTGAGGATAATGAAGGAGTGTGAAGTGTTTTCAACATAGGTCGCGCAGAAGAACGCGTTGCTAAGCTGGTCGACAGTCCCGATCGTCCTGAAAGCGAGGCCTCTTATAAGCTGGATGAAGGCGGCTGGAACGATGTCTAAAAAACTTACCAGTGGTAACTCTACGGTTCTTCCGTTCTTTGCTCCCGGATACCCGTCTTTCCCCTGGCGTCCGGCAACATCTCCGACAGAATCAGTCTGGGATCCCCTTTTACTTTCTTGACACTGAATGTATCGACGCCATTGACAATGTACGAAATACTGTCATCTGAGATGCTATCGCCGGCAGCAAAAAGCAACGCTGTAAATATTATCAGGACCACAACTGAGAAAGCAGTGTACGGTAAGCTATACGCCATTGGTCACTGGTGAATGTATTCCCCTTATCACGTGTGTTCAAATTGTAAGCAACTAACTTAATTTGCACTGGACATGTGCGTGAGCATATGGTCCACAGATGTTAATAAGGTACGTTCATTCCTTTTTCTCATCATCTTCCGCATATAAAGGGTCCAGGCAATGGATTGTCTACCAACCCACCTTTCCACGTTGACATGCTGGCCGTCACGAGCGCACTGTTGCTCACCGGTGCCAGTGTAGTTCACGCAACCTCGAATTACACCTTGTCGCTGCCGACCCTCTATCCCAACCTGGAAGCATGCATCAGCCTGTCCCTGCAATACTCGTGCGAAAATACCACTGTGCTCACCAATTCATGTTGCAATGTCGTGAATGGTGGGTTGGTGTTACAAACGCAGTATTGGAATACCTATACTGGCCTGGAGAGGTCTGGGCAATTACTGCCTCAGGGAAGCTGGACCATTCATGGCCTATGGCCGGACAATTGCGATGGGTAAGTACGCACATCTGGTAATTCCACACTTTTACTGACTGCAAATGCGAGTTCATATAACGAGTACTGCGATTTAACGAGGCAATATGATCCAGATCCATCCCCCAAAACCCTTCCAAACGGCACTATCATTCCACCTTACACGGGTCCTAGCGTTGCGACATTCATCGAAGAATTTGGGCGATTTGATTTGTTGAAGTACAGTGAGCCAGCTGCCAGTCGTGACAATAAGCGAGGTCATTTAAGCCCATATTCTTATCAGTGAACACGTTTTGGATCAACCAGGGCGCGCCAAACGACGAGTTCTGGGCACATGAGGTCCGTGATCGCACGTTCGTGCTCCACTAGCGCAAAACTTACGGATTTGGATAGTTCTCGAAGCACGCAACATGCACCTCAACGTTTGATGTTGCCTGCTACGAGCCTGGTTACAAGGAACACCAAGATGTGGTCAACTTCTACGAGACTGTGACGAAGGTGTTTCAAAAGTATCCAACTTATAACATGTTGGCTGCGTATGTGTCTCCTCCTGAAGTTTTTCATTCAACTGATTTGTTGCAGAGCGGGTATTCTCCCCTCAAATACAACAACGTATACCCTCGCACAGATCACCAGTACTCTGTATTCACAGACCGGTGCAATCCCTTATCTTGGATGCAGCGACAATGGAACGACTCTCGACGAAGTTTGGTACTTCAGCCACGTTTTGGGCACGGTGAGCATCCAGGTTACTGGTGTGTCTTATCAATTCAGTGTGTTTGCGGTAGGAACAATACGGAAACTTCAAGCCGGTCAATTCTACGACTATATCGAGCTGCAATGAGGATGGTGTCTGGTACTATGAACGTACACCTACATCTGAGCGTCAGGTTGTCTAAGAGCTGTATTATGATACAAACCCGTCCGAGTCGGACCTTGATGTGGATTGGAGTGGAGATCATGTGACTGACACGACGCGACGCGGTGGACAAACATGCAAAAACAATTTCATTGGTCTGTCTATGTGTGGAGTGCGATGATATTTCAGACGTAGGTGGCCACCTTCCTTCCTACCTCTATCTTTAACGGACATGACTGTTCGACTTGAACTCAATGCGCCCCTGGCAGAATCAAGCACCCGGAGGACCCTCCTAGATATTTCGCTCGCAGTGGCTAAGTGCAAGAAAATTGTAGTGGTAACCGGCGCCGGCATCTCGTGTTCGAGCGGGATACCAGTAAGTCGTCGTCCGACGTTACCCCTAACCTCAATGGAATTAACATTCGATCAGGATTTCCGCTCCTCAGACGGGTTGTATGCACTTGTCAAGCAGCAATATCCCGACGTTGTACTGAAGGGTCGCGACCTCTTTGACGCGTCGCTGTTCCGTGACAAAATGTCAACGGCTGTATTCTATACCTTCATCTCTGAGCTCAAACGCCGCGTTGATTCTGCTACGCCAACACCTACGCATCGTTTTATAAAGACTCTCGACACCAAGCAGAAGCTGCTGCGTTCCTACACGCAGAACATCGATGGTTTTGAGGAAAGGATCGGACTCCGCGGCAGCTCAAGCCAAGAAAGCGCGACGGGAAAAGGAAAATCAAGACTGAGAGCGACAGAAGTACGCAATGTTCAACTGCATGGGGATATCCATCGTGTCCGCTGTACATTATGTTCCATGGATCTGCCTTGTACGGAGAGTTTTCTGGACGTGTTCAATCAGGGGATGGCACCGGACTGCCCAGAGTGCAAACTACGGTGTAAGTACTTGCCTACACGTTGATTGACAGCCTTGCCAACGATAACGTTCTTCCAGCGGAAGCACGCTTGGCCAGGTCAGCACGGCCACTCAAAATCGGTAAACTTCGCCCGGCCATTGTGTTATACGACGAAGTCCATCCATTTGGGGATGACATCGGTCTCATTCAGACCCAGGACATTGCACGAAAGCCCGATATGCTCATCATCATGGGCACCTCTTTGAAAGTACATGGGTTAAAGAAGCTCGTAAAAGATCTTGCGAAAACTGTCCACACATCGAACACACCCACCAGAGGCACTCCTAGGTCGGCCAAGGGCTGGCAGGGCAAGGTGGTATTCGTGAACAAGACACCACCAGGAAGCGAATGGGAGGACGTGATTGATTATTACGTTTCCGGGGAAACTGATCGTTGGGTGGAAAAGGTTGCCGAGGATTGGAAGAAGATGCGGCCATCGGACTGGGAGGTTCAACAAACGCTAGATGATGATGGTGTATTCAAGGTCGTGAAGGAGTCATCATCTGTGTCCACGGAGAAAAATCGTAAGTGTTCGATCGTAATCTTGGGGGACACCTTATTCATTCTGTTGTAGTTGCACGCAGGCGAAAATCGTTTGCCCACAGGCAAAATGAGGCTGCGTGCTCACCGGCCCCATTCAAACTACCATCGAGTGTACCGTCGTCACCTTCCAAACGACGGCAATCGGGTTGCCACTATTCTGATGTTGAATCGAGTCCACGAAAGAGAAGAGGCTTGTATAAAAGTGCCGGCTACTCGGAGGGGATGGAGATGGCTGAAAGACGCCTCCTTTTTCTGGATACGACGAATTCCACCACACAGCTTGACAAACCGGTTGAACCACAAACCTCGAGGACATCCGGGCATCAAGCAAGGGTCCGAACACTGTCGAAAGAATGCCACCCCAAGATATCCAGGAAGAAGAGCGTCGCGCGGCCGAGTGGAGAGGTGTGGGTAGAAATTAAGAAAACCGCATGAGCAAGGAAGCATTGTGTATTACTACTAGTAGCACTGTATTCTTAGTACAGAGTTTAATTTGTTGATCAACACACATAAGCCGGGTATGATGTGTGCCCGCTAAAGATCGACCATGGGACAATGAGACTACAGCATTTACACCCCTCATTCACTAATCAGCTCGGACACGCTCCAGTCCTCGAAGGAACCGTCGGGTAGATATCGTCGAATGATCAAGGGAATTTTTCGTTGGGAGAGTTCCTTTATAGCAATTTGCAGAGCATCTGTCTCGCCATCCAAGGGAACGAGGACTGGAGCATTCATACTTTCCAGAGGTGAGTTGATGAAGATGGCACGCGGGTTGGGAGACACACCTAATTTGCAGTGCCCGCGTTCCAAGTATCCGTGCTCGCTCGTACTTGGTCAGGTAGGGGGTGGTCACTCTGACTTTATTTGGTTGTCTTTCGCCTTGCAAGGCAGAGGGCGCCGGTTGCTGCGGCTGCTGCTCTTCGCCATTCGCCATTTCCTGGTCATGATCTGTACCGTTGACACCGTTGGGAAGCGTGGCCTCGCCAGTGGCATCTTCGCCCTGTTCTTCGCCGTGTTCGCCCTCGGGCAACTCGCTAGCTAGGAGATCATAACTCTCGTCCTATCTCCATTATGAGCGCGTAGACAATCATCGTATAACGTTGCACGCACGAAAGCGCCATCGTTGAAACTGACTAAGGGGTTAACGACGGCCCAGAACGTGTAGGACGAGCACTCACCTCGGACCATCGTAGTCGTAGTCGTCTCCTCCGCCTCCACCGTAGCCGTCGTCGGACATGGTGTATGGTTTTGCGGAAAGAGCGGTGGTTGTGATTACGTAATATACACTATCCTTCTTCGATGCGTTGCAAAGTGTCGGTCCTGGTCCACCGAACTGAGCACGACCACGGCGTCGCATGTATAGGTCGATCCTTCATCTACAATACGATCCACGAGCGATCGACATTTGCACAACCACTGTGCTTTTCCGTTCTGCGTCCTCTCCCGCGGCGTCGTGTCATCACCCGGCTTCTTCGCTGATCAAAGCCCACTCGCCCTCAATCTAGTATGTTGAGAAGTATGACCTCTTCTTCGAGAACACGATCTGATTGTTGTTCCGTCTCCGTCAACCCGGTGCGATCTTTATTCGCCCAAACGTTGTGCTGGGATTCAATATCGGCCGTCCCGTCCCGCTTCCGAGCCCGTAAGCAGCTAGCCAGTAGCCTTGCCCGTGTTGTCTCTGATCAATCGTGTGGTAGGTTCGTCTCCAGCTTTTCCCCGTTGTTTTCGCGCAGGTGGGTGCAATGCAAGAGAGAAGTGCACAGAAATGTATCTAGCGTGACTGTCCGCCATGCATATGGCACATATCACACCTTTCACCGAAGATTGATCGCCGGCCGATCTCTTTTATTCTGTGCCGAACAAAGTTCCGATGTGAATGCAACATATCCCTCCTTCGGAATGCCAATATTTTCTCCAGTCACCACGCTTGTCCTCTCTCTTTTGCAACCTCATCTCTACGTGCTCTTTCCCCTCCGTAGTTACGATGCCTCAACAAAGGCCGGGTCGGTCTTGGGGTACTCGTTTTGACTCTCTCACTTCCTCTGACTCTCTTTCCTCCAACCCCGAGAGCGTTGCCGCAACGTCACACCGCACGTCTTCTCCGCCGCGCAGTATTTCTGCCGATGAAGGAAACAGCGTTCAGGACGCGAGTATCTTCATTGGAAGGTACACAACGAGCATTTACTACGTCCTTGGCTGATCACCAACCTGTCAGCCTGCCTTCCAACATGGACAACGCCGAACTGACGAGCATGCTGTCTCAGCACCTGTCCGAGCATCCTCAGGTCAAGGGAGTCAAAGTCGTCCGTGATTCCAAGGGCGGCGCCTGCGCGTTCATCCAGTGTCAGGTTGTGGTTTCCTCAGCTAGTTCCTCGTCTTCTAACCTCCTACTGGTATAGGATTCTGAGGCAGCTTCCATCCTCATGAATAATCTCCGCGTCGCTGCCCCCCAGCCATTTCTGGGTCGATATCTTCGATACGAGCCCGCGCGCGCATTTAGGACTTTGCTCGTCTCATACAGGTGCGTGATCTTTCCACACACGGAAGACCCTCAGTATATGCGCGCATGCATTCTTGTCCCGACCGCAAGTCAGTCTGATTGCGACTATAGGAGCCCCACACCATACATTCGACAAGGCAACATTTCGGGGCAGGCTAGTTTTCTACCCAACGAAGACCCCCAGTTTGGCGATCTTCGGTTACCGAATGCCATGAGGATTATCAAGTTTCCCGGAAACAAGTAAGTGTGTACTTCCACATTACTTTCAAACCACTGACGAACCTTTGAGACATTTTACCGTCTTGTTCGATTCGAGTGCACTGGACACCCTTCCTGACCCAGGGGCTGACCCAGGTTTATTATTCGCGCCTCTTCCTTACGATGCAGAGGTACCGCTTGGTCTTTCATATGGCATTTAATTCGCTCATTGAACTCAGTCTCTCTTGCGGATTATGTCCGTATTTGGCGCTGTCGATTATTTTGGTCCATACTCACATGGAAATGAGAATGGACAAGCCCCAGCGAATTTTCCGTTCCCCCATGATGCTCCTCGCTCGTCTGCCATGGACCCTGGCTGCTGGAAAGTGAAATGGACGTATCGTGACGACTGCGTTAGCGCCCTTATGGTATGTTGACCAATGCATCTTATTATTGACGAACTCTGATTCCACTTGCCTCCATTATCAAAGACACTGCGCAGGATTCCTCATTTAACCGTAACATGGGCGCATCAGTCGAACATGACTCCTCGCGAACATGGATTTTATACACATCCACGTCTTCCACCAGTTGTCCCAACTTCCCATTCTTGGCATAGTCGTGGGGCGGGCCGTGCTTTGCGTTCTGCCCCAAATTTTTTGCCTCCCAGCCATACTTTCCCTGCTTTTTGTTCTTCAGAGGATTCCCCAGTCGTTGAACGCTCATCCGACGTAAGAGATGTTCACCCGGGACGCAATGTCTGGAAACAGGAAACATCATGTATACCACACAATGCAACATTCCTTCCTTCCCGGTCTTCCCGACCAAGAGCACTTTCACTGACTCATGATAAACCTAACCCATCGATGTCACTTCCCTCTCGAGAATCTACTGGCCAACTGTCCTTCACAAATTGGGAATCAACCAATCGTACTCGATGGGCAGACCATATGGAGTCGACCGAATTTAAAAACAGCCCGCGGTTAGCTATTTCTTTCATCCCGGAACGCCAATAACACCAATGTATAGTATACCTGGACCAAGTCTTGCGTCTTCCCCATACCTTGGCCATCACATCGCGTCCTCAGACAGCGGCTGTCATATTTCGCCGAGGTGTGATAGTCACGAAATTGATTCAAGCATTTCCCATATACCTGACTTCGCAACGTCTTCTATCACCTCGAAGACTCCCGGATCACTTATGCTTCGTACACCTACTACTACCAATTATATGGGAGATTTACAGAGCGTGTCTTTCAGGGACTATCACAGTCAAGGATCGCTCTCCCAACTTTCGCAAGAGAGGCGGGACGGTTACGTGGTCGACCCTACGACCATTTTTGTCGGTGGGCTGGAGATGTTTGGACCGAACGCTTGGGACGAAAGTAAAGTCAGAGGGTTGTTCTCAAAATATGGAGGGATCGAGGCAGTCAAAGTCATCCGACCAAGTATTATATTCTCTGTGGTCATCGTCTACTTGATTAACGTTTTCCCGAGGTAACAAACGCTCTGCGTTCGCGTTCGTCAAATTTAACAATACAGAGGCTCCTGCCAGAGCCGTCAAGGCAGAGGTACGCCAGTTTCTGCTTCCCTATTCCTATCCTAATTCAGTCTCAGCACAATCGGATGCTGGATGGTCGCTTGATCCGCGTCCAACTTCGGGATTGGAACCCCACGTATCGTCCTTCCTGGCGACCGGGACTCACCCAGGAGCCAGATTCGCGACCACTTTGTGGCAGTGATGACTCTGGTGCCAATCCAAAACTGCCTAATCCCGACATCGTCAATGTTGCCGCTCAGGTGGCAGATCTGCAACTTATGGACTCGCCGCCTCAACCTATTCCGTCATCTTCGATTGAAACCTGTGACCTGAACGAGGTACAAGATGACTCTGGCATTCCACCATCCAAGGTTTCAATCATTGATGATGGCGAGTGTGACCCAACCAAAGACGCCCGTGCGGCGGAAAAGTCTTCGGATATCAAACAGGGTGAGCCTGCTCTCCCGGATAGAACGCTTGGGCCTTCCCAGACACCCGCATTATCGGCTCCAGCCTTGCCGGGGACGTACTCAGCACCCACCATTCAATACTATCAGGGTTGGGCTCCGAATTACACCCCTCAATTCCCTTACCAGCTGCCTTTTCCAGGGCAACCTTATCCTGGCTATCCTTTACCCCCACCTGTAGCTCCACAGAGCGGGGGATCAGACGGAAATGGAACCCCCTCTTGCCCCCCTATTCCGTTTGGTCCAGTCAACAGTGTATACCCAGTACGTAGTTCGCCGCATGGTGCTCTTTTTTTGTTCTTATCATTTTTGTAGATACTTATGCCATACCCTCCACTCGGCCATGGCTCTGATGCGGGCCAGGCCACCGCTGTCCATCAAGGAGTTGCTGGCAATCCTACACTACTTCACGCACAAGCTCCTCTAATCCCAACTGGGTTCATTCACGGCGATCAGGGAATGCTTGTCCCCATCTATCCCCCTGATGCGCTGAATCAATATATGGCCGGAAATCAAGACCAAGGACAAACTCCTACCAACACTGGCTCTGCTGAGGGGCAGCCTCCAGTAACTTGGCGCCCGTATCCGCCACCTCCTATTCGTCCACAGGCAGTCGTTTATCATTCCTACATCAATCCACCGTTAACAGCCCCGCCTCCTCATCCAACTCAAGTGTGGGTACCGAGCCATACGTGGCATGGAGTATTGCCACAGCCAGGGAATGGCCATGCATTACCCGCTCGCCGGATCTCTCCTGCGCCAGTCGGAGGGCCAGCTTCGATTCCGATGGGCTCGAATTTTGAGCGTAACCCGGTGCCTCCCCGTCGACAATATCGTCGGGACAACCACCATTTCCACCACCATAAAAACAACTTTACCCGTGGCCCAGCTGGACGATTCGGAAAGCCTCTTTCCGAGGCGCCGCGATCTCCACCGGATGTTCAGTCAGCATCAGTCGCTCAACTTGCCGTACCGGACACATCGAACGACGGCAACTGGCAACGCTGGAACACAAATCAAGGTAGTGATCCCGCATAATTCCTGGACCTCACTTTCTATTTCGTCTTGTGTTCAGGTTGATTCAGCCACTCCCCTTCATACGTCCTTTTTGAAAACATTAATTCAATTGCCTATTATGGTACGTAGTCGTAGGGTCCGTGTCTGTCCTTTTGTACCGTTTCTGCACGTTCATCCCGTCTTCTTCCCATTGTTGGGGCTGAACGCTTCTTCATGTCATTGGTGTGAATTACGGCAAAAAAAAAGTACAGACATAGTAGTGTTTCGATGATGAGTCCTATGTGCATTATGGATGCGGACCTGTCTGAGAGCTTCCAGAGAAGGGTTGTTGATTCAGTCGGCAAAACTACGGTGACATCACAACGAACACGGAGGCGAAAATGTTCTTGGACGATTCCATTTTTCTCGTTAGCCGTATACAAAAGGCGCAATGGGTGACTTTGGAAATAATGGCACGAGGCCATGACACGTTCATTTTACCGCAACAAGAAAAACGAATGGCCGTCATCGTCGGTCTACCGGTCCGGGAATATCAAAAAGAAGATACTATATACAACTATCGCAAACAGCCCGAGCGGAATCAAAGCAAAGGATCGTCGTCAAAAGTACATATACACGAATCAAATGACATGAACGAAGAAAGCGTGATTATAGTGATATCGTTCCATTGCGGGGTATATGGATGGGTATTATTATGGAATACGTGACATGCGATGCAATCAATGAACGTGAGGGTGGGCCATCTGCAAGTCATCAGGTCAGGGTCAGGGTCGCAGGAGAGATCAAGCAAGTGGACATACATGGAATCATGAGATACACTTGCTGTAAATGCATGCGTGAAAATTATGTCGTGGGACAACGATCTAGATAGCATTAGGTGGTGGTGTAAAACGTAGCCCAGCGTTGTACACCTGTAAACGTGTCAGTCCAAGCAAATGTTTGGTTAGACAGCGCTTGCCTTTACAAGCAGGGTGACATGAAAGTCACGAGTGGACTTGTTATGTTCGTTTGTTTCCCGTGGTCCAGGATAAATGTACACTGCCAACTCCGGCAATGTGGACTTGTGCACGCACACGGCACACCTAAAGGAAGGCATATGAGCTTCAGCACATGCGGGAAGAACTGTACGTACGGTGTCTGCGACCTCTGCTTTCTGAAAATTGATGTGTAGATCGCCATTGGGCATTCTCGTGATCTGATCGATTTCACCAAAGGACTTGTGTATCGAACAGAGGATCAGGAGAATGCACATGCAGATATCTGGCGGCACGTACTTGACACCACCTCTGAATCGCTTCCAAGCGCCGCGTGTCATTCAATGCAATACCGCTGACGACGAGCTTCTTCTTTTTGGCTTGTCTTGCTGGGCTGGCCAAAGACAAGGAAAGCCGAGGCCCACCGGACTTGCCAGCGAACAAGACACGTGGGTGTGAATCGTCAGGTTCTTCTATGAAGATCTGATTAAGACCCCCTAACTGATTGTGGCGAGATTTGGAGGCAAATGATAAGCGAGCTATTGGTGAAGAGGGTGGCGGCGTTTGTCGGTCCGGGAGATGAGGTGAAGAAGTAGGGTATAGAGGACGCAATGACGGAGATGATGCGGAAGCGCTGTCACTTTTAAAGAAAGGTTGGGACAGCATGGCCCTAGCCTGCGAATTGGCACGCAGTGAGCCGAAAAGGGACGCTGCCTTTGATGGCGGTGTCGATGGTGTAGGTGAGTCACCATCCTCGTGCACGGACATGGTCGTAGGAGTGGTGATGGAGGAACAGGTATTGGAGGAACACATACTTGGCCGAGAATGGTCAGTAGAGTCCCCGTGAAATAGATGCATGTCAGTGTCTGGGATGGATGAAGACGAAAAATGGCCGAGAACGCTCGGTCGCCAGCGCCAGGAAGAGGGACGGGAGACGCGGGTGGTATGGGAGGCATTTCGGGGTAGTGGTATCTGAAGACTTGAGCTTCG
Organism: Pulveroboletus aff. annulatus; assembly: GCA_038094595.1. Taxonomy (NCBI): domain Eukaryota; kingdom Fungi; phylum Basidiomycota; class Agaricomycetes; order Boletales; family Boletaceae; genus Pulveroboletus; species Pulveroboletus aff. annulatus. The sequence continues at coordinate 12,498 of JBBPTX010000218.1, forward strand.
TGAATGGCAAGAACCTATCGTGGCTGAAGGGAGATCGCCACGAGACGATCGCTGGAACATGGAGAGATTGGAGAGACTGGGAGAGACTGTGGGCCTCGAGGGTGATACAGAGCGTCTTGAGAGATGAAAGTGTCGTAATGAATGAGGAGGGTCGATAAGTCGGATTGTTGATCGGAGACTAGTTTTATCTGGCGGCGCAGACGGTGGCTGTAGGTGACACGTTTTTTGCTAGTTGAGGCGACATGTGATCAAGAAGTCTGAGATTACGAACCTGATCGCTAAGAGGTGTTTCTGGGGGGCACTCCAGCGCGGCATCCTCGTCGACGACAACATAGTCGTGCATGCTGTCGGCGTCGTCCAAGCTACGGCGAACGGCGGCCATGTTCATGTGGGGGTAGGCGAGGTATGGATTGCAGAGCGTGCCGATGGGATCCACGTCGGAGAGGTCAAGAGCGTCGGTGTGGAGGTCGGAAAGCCAGCGAGAAAGATGGCTGGAACGGCGGTAGAGTGTGCAGGACGAGTTGGCATTGGCGGAGGACGCGTCTGGTCTGCGGACAGTCATGGTGGAGGAAGGAGAACCCCCTCGAAAAGAGGCGGCGTCGTCTGGCAGGAAATGAATGGAAAGAACAAGGGCTAGTAAATTTACACACAAAAGTCATTATAAAGGGACGTTGACGAGCCGGAGCGACGCATGGAATCTAGTAGAGACGCGAATCAGTCGTGAAAACGCATGGAACAAAGCAGGCCATGAACGAGGCGAGAACAGTCGAACGGCGTGGCCGAATCCTTACGACAACTTTCCCAGAAACCACAGCCGAACAAGGGCTCTCACTACTAGGCGGATCATGTCAACGCGACTCTTGCATAAAATATACAGTCTATACAGCAGCAGATTCCCCTTCGACGTGTCCAATATCCGCGACAACCCGCTCCACGATGCGCTCGAACAGCTTGGCGGAAGACGTCGACGCGTACTTGTTTAGAATCTCGGATGCCTTGAGGTCGGTCACCCCACCGGGCTCGGCAGCATCGAGCAGCGTCACCAGCTCCGTGTCGACGGGCAGCGCACCAAGAAACGTCAACCCCTCCCGTCTTGCCATGTCCTCGCCCCCCTTGGTCGAAAAGACATTGCTGACCTCGCCACAGCAAGGGCACACATATCCACTCATGTTTTCGATCAGTCCCAGCACGGGGAGCCTGACTGCACGCGTGAACGAAAGACACTTGATCGCGTCCAGTAGTGCCACGGCTTGCGGCGTCGTGACAATGACAGCCGAGAGCCTTGGCTGGACGGGTGCCAGGTGCTCGAGCAGCGACAGATGCTCGTCGGACGTGCCTGCAAAGAACACCTCCAGTAATGTGACGATCGACGAGAATCCACGCACCGGGTGGGGTGTCGACGACGAGATAGTCGAGGTCTCCCCATCTGACATCGCTCAGAAACTGACGGATCATCGCATTCTTCTTCGGGCCTCGCCAGACAACGGAATCGCTCTTCTTCCTGAGTAAAAACCCAACGCTCATGCAAGCCAGCCGTGGTTCACCCCCCTCTTGCGCATCCGCATACACGGGGACCCATCCATCGCTGCTTTGATGGACACCATGTCCGTCCAGTCCAAGCATGCGGGGTATAGAGGGGCCCGTCAAGTCGACATCGAGGATACCAACGCGGGGTCGGCAAGCATGGGCGTGCAGACTAAGTGCCAGTTGTATCGAGACTGACGACTTTCCGACGCCGCCCTTGCCCGAACAGACGATAATGATGTGCTGGACGCTCCCGAGTCGTCGCGAGACGGGTGTTTCTTGCGACATGGTCGTTCGATACCAGATCAGTGATTCAGTCCATCGTTTCCATCCACATAAACACCCATGTCATTAACTTAGTCAACTACGTGATCTTCGTAACAGAATAACGTCTCCGTGCATACGTCCTCACCCCAATATTAATCCCATTCCTCTCCACCCACCTCGACTTGGAGCCCTCTTCCATCTATCGAGCCTCCATAGGATAGTAAAATGCCCAGTGGAGGGAAGATGCAAGGAAAACAACACAGAATATAAGCAGGGCATGAATATGATCAAGGAAAAAAAGGGGGGGAAATGCGCATTCAGCGACAGAGGAAGATGGAACATGTACCAATCTTGTAGGGATTCGGGAGTGAACATAAAATCTGACAGGAAAAGACCAATCTGTATCAATCGATAATGGGCGCTAGTGGTGATGATGAGGCTGCATAAGCGAAATGGGAATTAGGCGGCCGTTCCAAGTCTTGTATACATTGGAACGGCGTGAAAGAAAAAAAGCGTCCGTGCTATACATATTGAGGCAACAATTTCATTGATGGCGGGTTGGTCGTGGTTGTCCTGCAAAGCAAATCGGTCCAGAGCGGAGGAGGAACCTGAGCATGTGAGTTCGGCTTGAGCTGTCAGCATATGTGCGAGTTTGACTGTCGGCCATTGCTTGACACGACGTGCCAACATCTTCCTTCCGCTCCCTTCTTCCCCGCAGGACTTGCATTCCGCGACCGGCCACCCATGAAACGATATCCAACAACGACCGAGCACCCACTGCAACTTCCCTCCGCCCCCATTCTCGGTCGCACCTGGGGCGTGCCCCGCTCGAATAAAAGAAACTAGGGAATGTCGGGCGTTCACCAGATGTCACCATCTCTGCCACGGGCTGCTCCACGCTGTTGTCCTACCGCACCAGGGGCATTCGCCTGCTGCTGGCGCGTGTGCGAACGGAGCCTGTACGACTAGATATCAACCCCTGGAAACACGGAGAAAAAGTTTGTGCGGCACCTACATCCTATCACTCGCACGATGTTCTTCCTCTTCTTGGACAACCTTGCGTCGACCGGCAGTACCTTTCTGGCTGGCACCAGTGCTGCCATCATCGGCGGCACCTCGCTGGACGCTCCAGTCAAACACGTAGTCGTACTGGAAACCCTCGCGAACAAATAGGTCACGGAACAGCTTGCGCAAGTAAGAATAGTCCGGCTTGTCATCGAAACGGAGGGCGCGTGTGTAGTTGAGGAAGATACCAAACTCGTTAGGGAACCCGCGACAGAGCAAGTCCGTCGGCGTAGTCATCTTCTTCTCCATGATCCGGTCGTACTTTTGCTTCTTTGTGGCGGCCTTGAGTCCCTGCCACGGGAGGGCACCGCGAAGGAAGTACATGAGAACGTAAGCAAGTGACTCCAGATCGTCACGACGGGCTTGTTCAACGCCCAAGTGTGTGTTGATCGACGTGTAACGAGCAGTACCGGTCAGATTCTTGTTCTCCCTGTAGGGGATGTGGAGATGGGTTTTGGGGTCACGGAACTTTTTAGCCAATCCGAAGTCGATGACGTTCACTTGATTGCCTCGCTTTCCGATGCCCATCAAGAAGTTGTCTGGTTTGATGTCACGGTGGATAAAGTTGCGCGAATGGATGTATTCGATGCGGGATATCTACAACATTTTATGAGGGGCGGTGAAAAAAGTAAAAGGAAATAGGATTACCAGCTGGTCTGCGAGGAGTAAAACCGTCTTGAGACTAAACTTGCGGTTGCAAAAATTGAACAAATCTTCGAGAGAAGGTCCGAGAAGGTCCAAAACCATAGCATTGTAATCGCATTCGGTGCCAAACCATCTGACAAAGGGAACACCGACACCGCCAGCAAGGGTCTTGTAGACCTTGGATTCGTATTCGAGCTGGGGATGTTTGGCCTTGACTGACTCGAGCTTGATGGCGACTTCCTCGCCGGAGATGATGTTAATTCCGAGGTAAATGTCACCTATGTGGTGGTGAGAAAGGACGTGCGGAGACAAGGAGCGGGTACGAACCAAAGGAACCAGAGCCTATCTTTTTGCCAAGTCGGTACTTGCCACCGACGCGGAGGTCAAGTCTATGAGCGGGAGCCTCTGCCATGGATGTGTAGGAAATGTTCACTAGAAGGATGAGGAAGAGAGAGTAAGAATGAGAACACAAGACAAGGGCGATAAAATGCAGGAAAGGGTGAGTAAGGCGGTGTGGCTAAATAGGCACAGGTGGCTGACGAGTCCCGATGTGGGAACGGAAACTGAAGCAAAAGGACCAAGAGACGGGAAGAAACGGAGTCGAGAAAGGGTTTATGGGGCTAGTCGACGGTGTGCGTCGCGGTGAACTCGAGCTCAAAGAGTCGGTGTAAACGTGGTGGCCGCAAGGCGCCCAGAGTCGCCGAGTGCTGTGGCAACGAGGTGAGAGAAAGAAGAAAGAAACACTCACCAAGAAGATCAACTGAAGGGGGGGAGGAGAAGAAGATGGGCGATGTAGTGGAGGCGGGCGAGAAGAAAGAGGACAAGGACTTTGGGAGAGAACAACACAGAGGACCCCGTGGGAACAAAGACACTGCCGAAAGAATGCGGAGTTTGAATTTGTACACAATCGTACCGATTGAGTTGATTCGAGTAGTCAAGGGAATATCATCCACGTCGACCATCCTTCGTTCGTTCCAAATGGCCTACCCGAGGCAACACGATCCTTACTCCCCGCGCGGCCAGGCGCCCCAGCAGTCGCTCGTTCCCGATTACCCCCCCGTACCCGCCAACCATACCCAGTACAACGACTACGACTCCCAATGGGACTCCAAGTCAGCCCATTCCTTTCACAGCAGCAACTACCATGGCTCTCAGGTCCATCTTAATCCCGAGTACAACCTGAGCCGTCCAAACATCAATTACAATGCTTATCAGCCCAACTACCCACCTATGCAGTCCCCTCCCATCGTCCGGGAGATGAGCATCGGTTACTCCGTCGCTCGCGAGAAACTCATGAAACGCCGCTCCATCCGTCAGGTCGAGCTCCAGAACGGAAACCTCGTTCTCGACGTGCACGTACCAAACCACATCGTTCCCAAAGGAATGTCTGATGTCGAGGAAATGACCAAGCTAAGGTACACCGCTGCCACGTGTGATCCCGACGAATTCATGCGCAGAAAGTATTCCCTCCGTCCCTACTTGTACGGCCGTCGTACCGAGCTCTTTATCGTCATGACAATGTACAACGAAGACGAAGTCCTCTTCGTCAAGACCATGAACGCGTACGCTCCCCTTCACTCCGACAGTCCTTTGTTTCATCCTCCACCAGAGTCATCAAGAACATTGCCCACCTTTGCAGCAGGAACCGTTCAAAGACTTGGGGCTCCGAGGGCTGGAAGAAAGTCGTCGTCTGCATCGTCTCCGACGGGCGTAACAAAATCAACAAGCGTACCCTCCAAGTTCTCACACTAGTACAATAGCTCCGCACTTTCATCTCACTCGATTCCACTGACACGCGATTAGATGGGTTGTTATCAAGAAGGAATTGCCAAGGACTCTGTAGCGGGCAAGGATGTGACAGCGCACATCTTCGAGTACGCCTTTCATCTTACTATTAACAGTCTACCTATTCTCCATCCCAGATATACCACCAATGTCGTCGTGACAGAGACGGGCGAGGTTTCATCTGGTGCCTGTCCTGTCCAGATTCTCTTTTGCTTGAAGGAACAGAACAAGAAGAAGCTCAACAGTCACCGGTGGTTCTTCAATGGTTTTGGTCCATTAATAAACCCGAATGGTGTGCAGTAAATCACTCTAGTTCTGCATTTGTTTGTCTGAGAAGGCGTTCTGCGTAGTTTGTGTGCTTTTGGATGTTGGAACCAAGCCCACCGGCACCTCGATCTATGAACTTTGGAAATGTAAGTATCGTATATTTTTCTACTTCTCTTTGACTGTTATGCAGGCTTCGATACCCATTCGAGTGTTGGAGGAGCATGTGGAGAGTAAGTTGGCTTACTAAATACGTGACATGTGATGAACGGTATTCCCCTCAGAATCTGTGTTGACACTGGCAGGGGTTGTTCGCTGCTACTCACTAGTCCTCTGGCGGCCTCGCAGAACTTTGAAGTACAACCCCTTCTTTCGAACGGTCATTTCGTCTAACAAATATGTCTAGTACAAGATGTCAAACATTCTCGACAAACCACTTGAAGTACGACAGTGCTCCGTTTCTTGATTCATATTATTGACTCTGCCGTAGAGTGTCTTCGGCTACATCAGTGTGTTGCCCGGTGCTTTCAGCGCATATAGATACAAGGCCCTCTTAAATGGACCCGATGGTAAGGGCCCGCTCGCTTCGTACTTCAAGGGCGAGGCAATGCATGGTGGAGGCGGCAGTAATGCTGGACTTTTTGGTCAGTCTACCTGTATTTTCTCGAGTGGCCCCTGACGTCCTCTTAGAACGTAACATGTATCTTGCTGAAGATCGTATCTTATGCTTCGAAATTGTGACGAAGAAACATGAAGGATGGGTGTGAGTTGTTTTACTGAGGTCCAGCTCTAACCTGAAGATGCGGGCAGTTTGAAATACGTGAAAAGTGCCAAAGCATCTACTGATGTACCTACATCGGTATGTCAATATCCTTCCTACCCGTTATTCCCCCCTGATTATTTGCTAGGTCCCTGAATTTATTTCACAACGTCGTAGATGGTTGAACGGATCACTCTTCGCTTCAATTCACTCAACAATTTTCTTCTACAAGATTTGGACATCAGGGCAGAATCCGATTCGGATGCTCTTTTTACAGGTACCAGAATTTTTCTTGGCATAATTCTGACAAAACTAAAGTCGTTCACTCAGATTGAATTCATCTACAATGCTGTTCAACTTCTTTTTACTTGGACGTCTTTGGCCAACTTTTACCTCGCCTTTTTCTTTGTCAGTGACAGTTCTACATTTTATCCCTACATTGAACAGTTATTAGTTGGTTTCATCCGCGACAGCACCGGGCCAAAATAATGCATTCAATTTTCTCAGCACGGGAGTCGGTCAAGTTATCTTTGAGGTATTCCTGAAGGTCAGCTCATGAGATTCTATCATGATCTAAAATTCTGACAATTCCCTCAAGCTATACATCGCCCTCCTCTTCGTCACAACCGTATGTTCCCTTGGTAATCGCCCGCAGGTTGGTTGGTTGTGATCTCGTGACGACAAGTGACTGAGATACCTCACCAGGGATCAAAATGGATTTATGCCCTGGCCATGATTTTGTTTGGTTTTTGTAATGTCATTACTTTATGGTGTGCCGGCTACACGGTTTACCTCGCTGTCCCTCACACCATCGATGGCTGGAAAAATATCGGCCAGTACGTACTATTCGAAATCGCTCAATATTGCTTGCTAAACGTGGAAAAGCCTGGTAGCTACCAATCAGGCCTTCCGTGAGATTGTGATCTCTCTTGCAGCAACCTACGGTCTTTACCTTGTCTCCTCATTGATGCACCTCGAGCCGTGGCACATGCTCACTTCGTTCATTCAGTACCTGTTCCTTTTACCCAGCTGTGAGTTTCTTTATTATTGCATAATCAAACATACTCATCGAGCCGTGCAAAGATGTCAACATTTTGAGTGAGCGGTGTTACTGCTATTCCTCACTAAAATTGATTTGTTCGTGAAGTGATGTATGCCATGTGTAACTTACATGATGTCACATGGTACAGACTTTTTAGGTCTCGGTTGCGTGTTGGAGCTTATGTTCTACAGGGGTACCAAAGGCGACAACACCGCTGCAAAGGACCTGGGTGGGGCGAAGAAGATCAAAGGCGATGGCGGAAAACTCATGATGGAAGTCGAAATCCCCACCGCCCGTGAAGACGTTGATCAGTTATGGGCAGCTTCACGTGCTGCACTCAAAGTCAAGCCGCCGGAGGCGAAAGAGCACCGTGACGCGGCAACCAAACAAGCCGACCATGACCGCAGCAGCCGTACGAATGTAGTTCTTACATGGGTCGCCACCAACATGCGAGTATCGTCTTTGTCATATCACCGTCGCCTTTGACTGATAGTGCAATTAGGGTCATGATTCTTGTATTCACGTCTTCCGCCTTTTTGACTTGGGTGAACAAGCACGTCGAAAATACACAATCGTCCAATTTCAACCCGTATCTCAGCTTCCTTTTCTTCGCTCTGTAAGCCTCGCCATAATACGCCACTTCGGTACTGACACGGTCTTGTGTTCCCTTTCGCAGTGCCGGACTGTCCGCAGTTCGATTCCTTGGTTCCTTGCTGTATTTGATCTTCAGATTCTTTGGTTTCTGAAGTCTCGCGGCCTAGACTCGATAACTTCCGCTGTTCATCTGTACAACATAAGGCGTTGAACATCCGCCACTCTTGATAAATTTCGAGCCTTCATTTTGAACGTATTGGTGATATCCCTAATACTGCTCGTCCTGTACCTTCTTCATTCCTTTGAACTGGTTTCATTCTTGATGTGATATCCTTTTCCATGATTGTAGATTCGGAAGATACTACACATGTTGTACTAACTGCCATATCTTTTGGTATTTTGAAATGGTCGATTGAGTGAACAACTCGATGTTGTCGAAACTGGTCTCGAACACATGTTTCGAACTGTGATCCTTGCCTCTCCCGATTCATGTATCCAGGTCTGACTGACATAGCCTTTGTGAGCAGTGGATATTCTCGGGAGGCGAGTTTGTCGTATTCTGTTAAATTCGCTATAGCAACCGCAACACAATAGCAACCCGTGAAGTCCGCCCTCAATTGCTACTAGAGTAGAGAAGCACGACCCGTCATTAAAAAGTTAGTGATCAGCTGGTCACACTGTTTCGGGTACTTGATTTTTCGCAAAATCTCCTTTCGCCGACTATTGTTCCCTGGATCAAATCTGATGGAAAAATGGCTTCGACAGATCCGTAGATCTCGCTGCGGAGAGTGAGTGCTAGTGAGCGCTGATTACTCCCCTTTTGAGTCCGTACAATAGCAGAATTCCGGTTGGAAACGAGAGCGTTACCAGACAAACTTTAAATGCCAGAGATGAGATCTTGTTATGCAAGTAGCCGTATAAAGTTATATAAGGTCAGGAGCAAGTGCCATAACAGAATGTCTGGCATATGGCAACAGTGGCGAGTACACCTTGCGGGTTCAAACGTTCAGTCTATCACTGGAACTTTCAGTCCCCGAGAACCCACGAGTGGCGTAGTGCGCTCTTTTTCCAAATCTCGGGCAGCATGCATATGGGTCGCAAGCTATACACCTCAGTTCTCCGGTTGTACACGCTGTATCATGTATAGATGCTGAGCGCATTATACCCTCCAGCGTCATATACATATGGAGCATACTGGTCATGGGATCCATCTAATGATGTCCGAAGTTCCTAGCCAGAAAGGTTTGAGAGTCGAAGGAAGATCAAGACCTGATGGTTTTCCTTTTTCATCGAAACACACTCCGTTCTCCAGCAAAGCGATAATTAACCGCGGAATAGCGGCGGCAGTACCGTTCAGTGTATGCGCAAAGGGGATAGATGGCTGCATCTGGTTGGGTGGTGCAGAACGCCGTCGATATCGGATGTGGAGACGTCGTGCTTGATAATCCGTGCAATTCGAAGCTGAAGAAATTTCACCCCAGGTACCTCTGCCAGGCATCCACGCTTCCATGTCATATTTCCTATATGCACTTGCTCCAAGTTCCTCTGTAGGCATGTCCAAAACACTAGAAAAAAGTCCCACATAAAATATAAACAACCGTTTTGCCATACTAGTTGACAGCCTCACCGGAATGGGAAGTTCAGCCCCTCAAAGATCTCGATCTGAATTTTGCGAATTTCTTCCAGGAACTGTGCACTTGAGTCCTCTTCGCATACAACAAAAAGCTCAATCTTTGAAAATTGATGGACACGATATAGACCACGAGTGTCAGCACCGCGAGAACCGGCTTCGGCCCTAAATGAACGACCAACACCGACCACCTTCAGCGGCAGAGTATTCTCGGCAAAAATCTTGTTTGCGGACATTCCGGCAAGGGGTATTTCAGCTGTACCTGAGAGTACAAGCTCAGGAGATGATTCCGCGATTTGATACACTTGAGAGGCAGGATGATCGGAGTTGTAGTCTCTGGGTTGGAACCCACAACGCAGGGCCACGTCTCCACGAACAACGTCAGGAGTCATAACAAACTGAAAACCATGTTTCAGTGCTATAGATATCGCATAGTTTATGAGAGCATTCTCCAGCAAAGCGGCTTCGTTGAGTAAATAGTACCACGACGACCCCGTCACAACCGCAGCAGCCTCAAAGTCGAATAACCCTAGCGCGCGACCAATTGTAACATGATCACGTTCCGGGCTCGGCGAAGCGACAGAGGGACCATGGACAGAGAGAACAACAGCGGCATCCTCGGAACCAATGGGAGCTTCTGGATGCGTATCGTTTGGCAAATGCAACGCGAGCCCAGAGAGTTTCTCCTCTACAGCAGTTAATTTCTCCTCGAGCAGAACAATTTCGGATTTTAATTCCTTGGCCTCATTGACTACGACACGCTTTTCCGTTGGGTCTTTGATTGTACGGATGCGATCGCCAAGAATGGATTGCGCATGCCGCTTGAAGTCAAGTTGACCCGAAATTTCCTTTTGCTCTGCGTAGGAGTGGGCAATAGATTGTAACGCACCAACTGGTAAAGGGAAGTTTCGGTTAAAGGCATTGTGTGACTTGTAGATTATAGACTCTGAGATAGCGCGATAGTCAAGCCTGGGTTTCGGAAGGACAGCGCTGTGGGAAGCATTTGAGACATTTTTTGAAGCAAACCGCTTAGCCGTAGTCACTTGGGAGAAATCAGCGAACAGAGAAGGGAAGAAGCGAGTGGTATACCTGAGTTGAGCACTGGGCTGGACTGGACGCGGATTCGAGCAAGTGTCAAAGTCATGAACACGGCTTGTCACGGTTGTCACGTACATGTTGTCACGCGTCGCGTCAATAAACTCTGTCATGGCCTCGATGTCAGCAAAAGGCAAAGCACCAGCAGATGGCACCAACGCGTATGAACTACCATGGTCAGTGTATTTGCGTGCTGGGAACACGGTAATCTATATATCTTTGTAGGGTTGAAAAATACAGGCCACAAACGTTGGACGACGTCGTTGGCAATGCTGAAACGATGGAACGCCTGAAAGTGATCGCAAGAGATGGAAATTGCCCGCACATCATCATTTCCGTATGTTTCTTTCTACTTGCCGCGCGAACTACGTATCACAACTACTCGTCAACAGGGTCTCCCGGGCATTGGTAAGACGACAAGTATCCATTGTCTGGCACATCAGCTCCTTGGAGATGCATACAAGGAAGGCGTGTTAGAACTGAACGCCTCTGATGAAAGGTCTGCATTAATTGTTCGACATTGGCAGTGCCTCACACCTTCAAAAGAGGCATCGATGTGGTGCGGAATAAAATAAAGGCATTCGCGCAGAAAAAAGTAACACTCCCCCACGGAAGACATAAAATCGTAATACTCGACGAAGCCGATAGGTTAGTGTCGTGTTTTCTACAAGACAAATCTGACCCCAGTCATAGTATGACCGCTGGTGCTCAACAAGCGCTCCGGAGAACTATGGAAATATATTCCAACACTACACGTTTTTGTCTGGCTTGCAACATGTCCAGCAAAATCATAGAACCTATACAGAGTCGTTGCGCCATCCTGCGTTACGCTAAACTAAGAGATTCTGAGATTCTGAAACGCCTGATCGAAATATGCGATATGGAGAAGGTAATGTTGGTCTTTTGCCGTTTCGCTGCCAGTATGAGCATGTACTCACTGTCAGATAAACAGGTTGGATACAACGATGACGGTTTGACTGCGCTTATTTTCACGAGCGAGGGTGATTTGCGACAAGCTATCAACAACCTGCAGTCCACGCACTCCGGGTTTGGATTTGTGTCGGGCGAGAATGTATTCAAAGTTTGTGACCAACCGCATCCAGTGATAGTCCAAGGTATCATTCGCGCGTGCATCAAGAGTGACATTGACGCTGCTATGGAAAAATTAAACGAACTCTGGGAACAAGGGTATAGCGCAGTGGATATTGTTGTCACAATATTCAGAGTGACAAAAACTTTTGACGAGTACGTTTAATACACTCGGACAGATAGAATTATGGTTGATCTCTTTTGGCAGATTACCAGAGTATACCAAACTGGAGTACATCAAGGTATGAATGATTTTAGCAAGGTTCATAACACTGACACGGCTCAGGAAATTGGATTTACACATATGCGAGTACTTGAAGGTGTTGGGACCATTATTCAACTCGGTGCCCTTTTAGCTCGACTGTGCAAGCTCGTATGTCCTTCCGCTCACCCTAAACGGGGATGCTAACTCGGTAGACAGAACATGGATCCAAAAGTTTTCCAATTCTAGGGTTCTTTGTAATCGCTATGGTCGATCCATGAACTGTTGGATTTGATGAGACACGGCGGCGCTAGTCGAGCTTCTGAAATCGTAGTTTACTACTGTGCACAGCCACGTATCTATCACTTTGGTGGCCATCCCAAGGACTATTGCATGTAAATCATGGCGAGACCCAAGGAACTAGGTTCGATTATTCAACAAATACTCACCCCTACAGCAGAGGATGTGGAGACGTTGTCAGAGGAGATCGGTCTAGGGACCATCCCATCTCGTGAACAAGTCCACCGGGAGATCGATGCCAAGCTCTTGTCACCTCCAGACACACTGCCAGATCATTGGTTGTCCACGTATCAGATGTATGGATCTCTTGCGCTAGTATTCATGAATTTGTCATCTTTCTTCAACGCAGACATTGGAAAACGGAACCTTACATACCCTCCTTGCTTTCGTTCGAGCCTGCACCACCCCCTACAGGTTTGAGCTTTGTTCGTACTGGCCTCGATGGTCGTGTCACGGGTTATGCAGAGGTGCGTATCCAAATCGTTTACTTGTTTTCAGTATCTAACATAACCAGATACTAAATCCCCGTGTTGCAACGGCCTTGACATCGACCTCCATGGATCGTGCACCGGCTCCTGTGGGGGCTTTTGTGAGGGGAAAATCGGGTTATGTCCCCTTTCAACCGGGCGGTCTGGACGAAGTGTTGCTCTTTTCTTCTCAAACCGGTATCTCGGATGAATCAGTGAAAGAACTCAGGACCATTCCTCCAGGGTTCTCAAGGGGCCTCCGACTTGCAGGAGAAGAGCCTGAGGACGAAGCCCTCATCGCTCTTGAGGAGTCACTCCCTTCCGCAAACGGCCAATTAGTATTTATCCTCACACTATGTTTCCGTGTAATGTCTGTTCAACTAGCCAAATATTCAGGAACGCGAGAATCATCTCGGAGAAGAACAAGAATCTGAAGTCGAACTACATTACGACGGCCCCATTGCTGAGGTGGACGAACTGCTGCCGACTACGGTGAAGCTTTGTACTGGATGAATCTTGATCATTTTTTACGATTGGGCGCAGAGATCACATTTACGCCCAACCAAGACACGTCGTACCCACCGTTCAAAGATTGTCAAGCGTGATTGGGCTCATGTAGTGGATATTAACAAACCGATGTCCAACTTTCACGAACTCGTTCCGGAGATGGCACATAAGGTCGGTTTTGGAAGGCTACGGTGATCAAAACCGTGACAGACGCCGTTTCCTAGTATCCTTTCGAACTGGACACCTTTCAGAAAGAGGCAGTGTATCACTTGGAGATCGGTGATTCTGTTTTCGTCGCAGCGCATACATCCGCTGGGAAAACGGTGGTTGCAGAATATGCAATTGCCCTCGCGGAGAAGCACATGACTAGGTATGCCCAATCAACGCGTTTTGCATTTCCGCCTACATGCTTGAATGGTACAGAGCCATTTATACATCACCTATAAAGGCATTGTCTAATCAAAAGTTCCGGGATTTCAAGCAAACATTCTCCTCTTCTTCGGTAGGGATCTTGACCGGAGATGTACAAATTAACCCAGAAGCAAGTTGTTTGGTCATGACGACGGAAATTCTACGCAGCATGCTCTATAAAGGCGCAGACCTTATCCGTGACGTGGAGTTCGTCATATTTGACGAAGTGCACTATGTTAATGACGCAGAGGTGATGCATCTCACATTGCGGTTATTTCTGTTGATCGAATGAACTTGTCAGCGGGGCGTCGTATGGGAAGAAGTCATCATCATGCTACCTGACCATATTAGCATTATTCTTCTGTCCGCGACGGTCCCAAACACCAAGGAATTTGCGGACTGGGTGGGGTGTGTTGTTATGTGTTTTCTGCTGCGAGTTAGCCTCACAGATTGCAGACGCACCAAAAGGAAGGACATCTACGTCATTTCAACGGCACAACGCCCGGTGCCTTTGGAACATTACTTATATGCAGGTAGAGATATGTTCAAGATCGTGAATGCGCAACGAAAATGGGTCAATGACGGGTAAATATTTCTTCATTGCATTGCTTACTACGTTTCTCACGATTTTCCTTAGGTACAAAGATGCCGGTGAAGCACTCAAAAGAAAGCAGGATAAAGAGCGGGAAGCAGCTGGTTTATCACCAGTTCAGAGGGTCGGTGCGCGTGGCGCAGCACCACGAGGGCAGAGAGGGGCTGGCCCTCCACGTGGTGGTCAACGAGGTGCTACTCCTAACGGACCTGCTTCCCGCGGTCGAGGTGGCGGATCTGCCCGTACAATACATACCGGTGCAGACAAAAACCTCTATGTTCATCTCCTCGGTCACTTGCAAAAAAAGGGCCTCCTTCCAGTTGTCGTCTTCACGCTTTCCAAGAAGAGATGCGAAGAGAACGCGGCCACTTTAACCAATGCCGATCTCTGTAATTCCGTTGAGAAGAGTGAGGTTCACGTTGCAATGGAAAAGGCGCTGTCTCGTCTCAAGGGTCAGTTTTGCATACCATGGTAGTCCCTACATGTTCAATCGCTTTCTAGGATCGGACAAGAAGTTACCACAGATCAAAAAAATGCGTGACCTCCTTTCTCGTGGTATCGGGGTTCATCACGGAGGATTACTGCCCATTGTCAAAGAAGTAGGCGCTTAATTTTAGCTCTCACAGCCATTTATTCATCCATGACAGGTAGTGGAGATTTTATTTGCTCGCGGATTGGTGAAGATCCTGTTTGCAACAGAAACATTTGCTATGGTGAGGAATGGTCTCAACATTTTTGCGATGTCTGACGGTCACAGGGTGTTAATATGCCCGCTAGATGCGTGGTGTTCTCAAGCATCCGGAAGCACGACGGCCGCTCTTTTAGGGACATTCTACCTGGAGAGTATACACAAATGGCCGGGCGTGCCGGGCGTCGTGGATTAGACACCACTGGCACTGTAGTTATCGTTGCGGGTGATGAGTTGCCTGACGTACGGGTTACTCCATATATCTACCCATTTGCTCGTCCGTCCGCGTGCTGACTGCATGTTATTGTAGCAATCAACGCTGAACACAATGATTCTCGGAACACCGGCAAAACTTCAGTCGCAATTTCGCCTCACCTACAACATGATTCTCAATCTCCTCCGGGTAGAGGCTCTCCGAGTGGAAGAGATGATCAAACGAAGCTTTTCGGAGAATGCATCCCAACGGCTTCTACCGGATCAACAAAAAGCAGTTGCTGAGGTGAGTAATGAGATTCCCCTTGGAAACGAATATCAGAATTCTTGTAGCACGAGAGGAGTCTCTTGTCAATGCCCAAGCTCCAGTGTGCCGTTTGCTCGAGCGACATCGAACGTTACTACGATACCCAAAGTGCGGTAGTAAACCATAACAGACGCCTTTTTTCAATGGCCGCTCTCGGCGCCTCCAACCTGAATGTCCTTGGAACTGGTCGAATAGTCATTCTGAGGGACTCAGTGAGTGTAGCTCTAATTTGAGAAGGTCAAAACTGACCAAGGTGACCTTGTCAGCACTTTCGTCCCTTCAGCGCTGCAGTGTTGCTTAAACCCGATCGTCGGGAGTCAGGAAGCGAATGGAAGTATTTTATCCTTGCTCTTGTAGACCAGAGATTGAAGAACGAGCAACACGGTATGCTTATTCTCTCTTAGATTGGATCCCGCTCACTCACCATAACACAGATGACGGAGCTGTGGTTCCCCCAAAGTGGCCGCCCGTCTGTTCGATGCTGAAGCCCGACCGTGTCACATACGAGGTAGCTAGCATTGGCTTGAGCAGTATCTCTTTCATAGCGAACAGGGCTATAAAGGTGAGACAATTCCGAGCACTACATTTCTAGATGATATTCGAGGATTTAATTGCAGGTTGACGCTTTCGCGATTGTTGATAGACATCAGAAGACTCCCATCCTCGAGGCAATGTCCGCCCTGGAAGCGACAGTTACAGACTGGGCTAAATCTGATTCCCTGTTGGAGATTGATTGGAGTCGTATGCGCACCCTTGAGCTTCAGGAAACTCTTCGCGCTAGAAACGAAATTGTCAAAAATCCCCAGTCCTTCACGTGCACTCTCTGCGAGGACTTTAATGAACATGTGAATCCAGGCAGCTGCCTTACCCTCGATTCGATCGCTAATAGATTTAATATTGCAGTATATTCGTCTCCATGGACGAAGGATTTTGCGGTCAAAGATAACTGCATTAAAAGATGCGATTTCCGATCAAAACTTGGACCTTATACCGGAATACGAACAGAGGATTCAAGTGCTCAAGGAACTCAAATTTATCGACGACCAACAAACAGTCCAACTGAAAGGACGAGTGGCTTGCGAGGTAAATTCCTTCTCTCGGTTTGATCACATATATGGATGTTGTATTGGTATACAACAGATCAACTCGGCTAATGAGCTTGTTCTTACCGAGCTTATCCTTGAGAACACTCTTGCGAATTATGAACCTGAGGAAGTTGTCGCACTCCTTTCCTGCTTTGTCTTCCAAGAAAAGACAGATGTAGAGGCTATGATACCTCCCAGATTGCAAGAAGGTCTGGCAGCCATCACTGCAATTACTGAACGAGTAGGTAGCATCCAGGATCGACATAAGGTTGTTGCGGAAGAGTTTAGGTCTACTCTGAAAACTGGACTGGTTGAGGTGGTATACGAATGGGCAAAGGGGATGGTAGCTATTTTTTTTTGCGGCCCATGCCACATCTGACGTCTCTTGTCAAGCCATTTGACCAGATTGCCTTGCTGACCGACGTAGCGGAAGGAACTATTGTCAGGGTTATCACACGGTTAGACGAGACCTGCCGAGAAGTTCGAGATGCGGCCAGGGTAATCGGTGACACTGAATTGTTCAAGAAGATGGAAGAAGCACAGGTTAAAATCAAACGAGACAGTACGTCGGATCGTATACTCGCTCTGGTCACCATTGACTATCTGCACCAGTCGTGTTTGCTGCAAGTCTGTATTTCTAGTCACGGTATTCCATTTAGTTGGCACGTACTGTGGAACTGGCACACACTGTCGGATCACACGTCCGAGTTCCAATAGCATTCCATCGGCAAGTCTGCCTAAGATATAAACTGGTACTGGCGTTCAGAGTAGCACTCGTTTCGTTTACTCGCCCACCATGCCTGACGTGGAAACCTCCGACGATACTATTGAATCCATTGACTACGCCCCCAATGGCAACACCGCAATGATAGAAGCACCGACAGGGACCGGCAGCCGGACAGACGACAACGGATGTTCATTGCTTGCCACCAACATCGTACACCAACGCCGGAGAGTCAATCCCGAAAGCCTGGCTCTGCGACTTGGGCCAGACCTCGTGCGAGATCTGGATGCCCTCATTACCCCCGGAAACACAGAAATGCCATCGTTTGCCGTTCGGAAAGAGCTCCAAGAACGGTACAACATTGACAGGAGACACATTTACGACTACTTTCATAGCAGGGGCCTACGCGTAGTGAAGGAAGATAAGCATGGAAATCCAGTGGCGGCCAAGGATCTTCCCACCGTGACCCCTTTGGTAATCTTCCCATCTTCACGCGAGATCGTTATCTGACACGCTCGTCGGTAGCCTAGTCTTCGCCCTCTGAGACAAGCGCCGACCAAGAATTCCCGCTCACACCCTCCGTATCCTCTCACCGCAGAGAGAAGATTGTTCAAACCCCGCGGTGTCACCAAAGCAAAGCCAGGTCGTCCCAAGAAAAATCCCGAATTAGCGAATCCCAAGATCATCCCCACCGCTTGCGAAACCAGCGAATTCGCAGACACTGTTTCCGAACTGTCTTCCCCTGGCGCGATCTCAAAACCCACTTACGTTGCGGTGAACCCGCTTCTTGTACCACCTTCTACGGTGGAACAGGACGAGAACCGTACGTTCAACTCGATCGTAAATCCTCTGGACGAGACGTTCTCGGTGAGCCGCGCGATTGGCGACATCGCCTACGCATATCGACATAAACTGGTGTTCGAGAGGATGCAAGAGCTCACCGAATATCCTGTCAAGATGGTTCTCGCAGATGATCAGCCCCTTTCGTGGAACGAGACATCGCCATGTTTTGCAAGCGCCAAGGGCCTTCTTCTCCCCCACGCGAAACCTCTCACCCGGGACGAACGGCGCGCGATCTACGAGACGTTGTCTGAAAATATTGGGCCCGCATATGGTATCCGAGAGTGTCAAGGTACCTACAGAAAACACATGGAAGCCCGCACGAAACTTTATTTCGAGGGCCTTCTGTCCGTCCCTTATCATCCCGCGCACCAACCCACCAGGACAAGTACATTATTAGATCGGAAGCCCCCGATAGGAACCAACGAATTTAGACACTGGCTTTCTGAGACGAGGTTTCTCAAACGCGACAGTATAAATGGCTCTCCACGACTCCACCCGAACGTGGCAAAACAAGAGGACGTAGTTGGAGTGATTGATAAGCAACATGATGTGCAGAGATCTAACCCTCAATGGTTGCAAACGTTGGATGATTTATTCCCGACACAGGACGGCAAATGGAACAACGATATTCCCCTCGTAGATTCGCCTATTGTCCGCTCGCGAGTGGTTACGCGATCGACCACGCATGCACGAGATGTCGTGGGCGAATGCAACACTGCAGATTCAGGGTCTCAGGATGTGAAGATGCGGGCGCTCGCTGCTGAGATGGACAGTCATGCGCAGTGGCTCGAAGATGATCCATGTGATTCTCACCCAAGACACCTCATCCTCGGTGATACACTGCGCAGAAGTCGGAATGTGCCAAACAGTGCCCGGAACCGCATTCCATCCCGCAGCCCGCGCAAACCTCACATGCGTGACCCGGATAGGATTCGGACAAGACCGGTTACGCGTGGTGATGCGCGGAGGCGAACCACATCTGCGGCAGGTGATATCTGACTGCGTTCCCAGTCATTATACACGTGGGACCCAGAACACTCGCATCTTTGATCAGTCATCACGATACGCCCGGCAGTGCGCTGACATCACGGATGGACAGTTTTATAGTATAGCACCCTTTTTTTTTCTTATCAGATGAATAGCCCTAATCGCACTCTTCTTTGTTCTCGGCCACAGATAGAAAACCACCGTCTCGTAATACCTCTATTAATGTCCTGTTTTCAGCCACATCCTTTGATAGATTAGACCAAAGAGAGCCGTCACGAGTCCATAATTTTACCTCTAGTTACACACTAAAAACAACCTATGAATGATGAACAGAATACAGCAAGTCTATCATAATAGACCATTGACATGAGACTCAATGCGTGCTTTACATATGATCGATATGATGCCATGAAATAACAAGACAAGTGCGATTACGAAACGTCCACATACGAAAGAAGACTACTGCCACCTTATCGGCAAATCAGCGCAACCACAGGAGTACATCTTTCCCCCCACGGAACGAGTTCCGTCGGATGACGGATGTTCTTGACAGAAGGTCAACCCTTGTGTGAACCGGTGGTTTTCCGGTGCAGTGATGAGATCTTCACACATCGATTCCGGTGGGTGCTCATGGTCATAACAGTCATCTAGGGCGCCGCCAGAGGGTTCCTTGAACTGATACCTGACCGCATCCGATACGGGCTGGCAGAGCAGTGGAAGAGGGGACAGCAAAGAGGAGTGCGAACCCTGCACACACGATCCCGGCGAGGTGCGCCCGTTCGCACTGTATGTGAGCTCCGCCAGGGGTATACGAGGTATGGGCCGGATCGGCTGGGGCTGCAGGATGGGCAAGGGATGGGGCATAGGTCGTGATGCATGAGGTGATGGCACGGAGGACGTGAATGCGCCGGCAAGTGATGACGACGACGACGTGTGGTTGTACAGTGATGGTGATGATGCGTCATTGCGGTGGGTATACGTGTGTGGTGGGGGGTATGAGGGTTCGGGAACGGACTCGGATGGCGAAGACGTCAACCGGTGGTGTGATGTGCTCGGGTAACCTGGGACGGACGCAGACAGCCGTCGGTCGGCTGGAGCTTCTAGCACGCCAAGATGGGTGCTACTATAGGAGGATGACGGCGTGTCACCTAAAGCTCCTTCTAGGGCGGAGGTAGACTTGATGAGGTGCGGCGCTGATGCACCGTAAACAGGCGAATGATTCTGGTCCGTTTCATCTGTCCCTTCCATCTCGTCAGCAAAGTCGGAGTCGATGAGATCGTCGTCGTCGTCACAGTCAAACTCGTCAAACGAGTCCATGGGCTGAAACTCGGCTTCAGCCATGTCGTGTCGCATGAATGGTGATGGAGGTGTCAGAACGGTGTGGGAGGAAATGGAAGATGGCGTGTCGATATCGGACACGAGAATGGGTTGGGAGGGGAGAATAGTGACCTTGGGATTGACGGTCATCTCGGCAAGCAAAGCTGATCGAGGGAAGGGATAAACAGTCGACCAAGAGCCGGGGGCGACGCTTGCCCAGCTGTCCTTGGAGTAGTATGGGTCGTAAACCGAATAGACGTAGTTGGGAGAGGGGCTCCCGGAGACGTGAGGGTAAGGATACATGGCGTTTCTTGGTGAACTGTGCGATTCGGAAGGCGAATATATGTGCGGCTGCAAGGCAACTCGCCGGGCGGATGATTTATCATTCACGGGATAAGGGTAGCAGGCAGTGGAGATCATAAGTCCGAATCAGTGGCTGAAGCGAAGCCACTTGACCGATAGTAGTAGGGATCCTGGTACTAAGAAGATGGGGTATCAGGGACAGTTCGGGTTGAACGTTCCTGTGCATTTATACCCATGTAACTCTGACGTTGGCAATTGATCGGATGGCTCGAAAGCGCCAGTGCGTGACTTGAACCTAGGGCTGCGCTCGGGCTTCCATTTATCAAATGGCGGCGATGGATCCGAAATGACGTGGTCAGCAGAACAATGGGGTGAGAGGGGACCAATGAAACACGTTTTAACTAGACCAAGCATACCACGCAGGTACAAGAATGGACAGGGCGGAAAGGATCGCCAACAAGGTGAAATACACATGTGATATATCTGGTTGATCAGTAAGGTGAAAGTAGGCAAGGAGGGGGCGGTGCCGTAGCATGTGAATCGAAAAAAGAATAGACATGCGATAATTGAGGTGGGGAAAAGGCGCACTTGGACCACGTGTTGACAGCGCCATGAAACCTTGACGAGACGCGGCGTTCTATGGCGACGAGCCAGTATGACACTGTTATGGAACAGCTTCCTTGACGTCCTTGCGTGATGTGACAAGTTTCCCAGCGAGTCATTAGGATGGGACTCTGGGCGGTCTTCGGCGTCCGTGGGGGTGCCCACAGACACATCGGCTCAGCTGAGTGATACGTTAGCAGAGGCCTAATATAGGAACGCTTGGCTTCAAGTTGCTCCATCGCCCGTGGTTGGGCCAGGGTGGACGGGACAAATATAGATGAGCCGGCAGGAAGATGAGTCGTGGAGTTCGGAACCACTACGCACCACGGCAAGCTGATATCGAAATGGCACGCGAGGCGATACACACCCCTCAACACGCAGCAATCGATGATGTATATATTGATATGATCGTTGGTCAAAGCTTGGTCTGCGGCCGCGACCGTATCTGATTCATAAACGACGTTACGCTGATTGCCAGCTTGCCATTGCGCCACCTGTCTAGATGACAGACATGTGGCCACGCACATTCAGCAAGGTCAGCACCCCTTACATAGGGGGATGCGGCTAACTCGCTCGATGGGACGAATTGGGTGGATTGCAACAGGTTTTGACGACCAATGTGACCCACGCACCCTTTTTTTTTTTCACCGCCAAAAGGTGGCGTTTTTGATTTAAAAAAAAGTCTGTACTGCGACCCTGGGCAAGCAACTGCCAGGATGGGTGGAGGCCTGGAACGGATTCGATTACTTGAATGTGTTCCCAAACACGGATGAATGATGGTGAGAGTGTATACATGTATGGTCGTACTTGTGAGACTAATGAAGGAGTGAAAATGGAACGTACAACAGAAGCGGCGTGCGCGCAAATATTAAACGAGGTCACGGACGCGATAACTGATTACTCGACAACAAGACTGCCCAATGCCCTCTGAACGTCACGGATAGGGGAGTCGAGGGGCACACGTGGCACGGAGAGGGGGCTGCCGCTGCTGGACGGGCTTCCATTGATGATGCGTGGGCCCAATGCGGGGTGTCTGACACCCAGGGCAGCCCCGAGCATTCTCTTTCCGGGGTCACCGATCTTGGGGGGGCCTTCTGCGTGCAAGATGGCTGGATCTTCTGGGGAGACGGCGGAATTAATGAGATCGTTGAGGGAGGGGTGGGAGGGGAGTGAGGGGAGGGTGGGCGAAGGCTCCCTCGCGCTGATATTCGGAGAGTGTTCCGAGATGGTTGTATTGAGCACGTGACCGTTTCGGCCATTCTGGCTGTTGTTGGCGCTGCGACTGGGGAAGACGGAGATGGATGCTGCGCGGATGTTGTGACCACGTGATGGGTTGCTGATGTGGTGACCACGGGCATTGACGGTTTGGATGACGGTCTGGGCATCGGGGCCGTCGTACGGCTTTATGGATGCGGATGGGGTGGCGGCGAGGATGGGGGGAGGGAATGCGAGCGAGTGGAGATAGGCCCGTTTAGCTGGACGACGGTGAGCGGTGTACACGACCCGGACGAACACGACGTACCGACAGAGGCATCCTGGAAGACGATGAGCAGGCTGGTGTCGTCTCGCCACTTGATCTTGAATCCGCCGCCGACGTTCTCCCACTCGGAAAAGGCGGTCTGGATGTCCTTTGTCTTGAGCTCCTTGGCAAAGCCGGTCAGGGAGAGAATGCGGGTCACAGACGCAGAGAGGCCCGACGTGGACGCGGTCGACATGTTTTCAAGGAATGTACAGTAAAAAAAAACAATAATAATAACGTGCGCGAGACGGGGCTGGTGTTTGACGTACCTCGGTAGAGAGTTCCCACGAACCCTCGTCTCGTCTCGTCATGATCATGGACAATGACCTCCTCCGCGCCTGGTTGCTCGTCCACGAGCTCAGCGACCAGCTCGCACACAACCAGAAAATGACCAGCGCACTCCAGTCCAGAGCCGTGTCCCTCAAGGTCCGTGCACACATTCCTTCTCCAGGTTTGGCCTGAGCTCCGCGCTCGACAAGGAGCACGCTGCCCATTCTGGTCCAGGTTTCGCGCTCAGGCGGTTTAACACCGATATCACAAAAGGTCCGTCAGTCCGAGTCTCGCACCCGCGCTCACCTCATCCTGCCTCGCCCGCAGAGACCTTCGAATCAGAATTGGAGCGTATGAACGCGCAATTCATCATCGAGAACCAAACATTACTGCACGAGAACAAGCAACTCAGCCTTCTTCTCAAAGAGTACGAGAACACCATGGAAACCATCATGGCAAAGTTCCGCAATCACGCTGTGCGTTCCCATGTTGTCATCTCCTTTATCTGTCGTGACGCGCCAAATCCGTTGTACAGCTGGCAGCACAGCAGCACGAACTGACGCTCACCCGCCATTACGAAGGCCTCATCCTCGCATGCGACTCACAAACCCAGTTCAACGACCTGGCGAATCAGACTCAGACCGCCGTCGGCTTGCAGCGGCTCGCACAAAGCCTCCGCGCACTCTACCGTTGTATGATCGGAGAAGATCCGGACGCTGATGAACGCCCGGACGATTCCGAGGCTGACATACAGTTACTCATCGACACACTCGCCGAGCAAGGGCCCCCGAATTACCGCCAAGACTGGGCACTTGAACGTGAATCCGAAATCACACGCCTGGAAAAGGAGAATGAAGAACTCCGGCGGATGCTTGGCATCGACCCTGCTTCGCTCGCGGAAAAGGGGATCACCCTGGACTTGGATCGAGAAGAGAGCGGGAGATTCTCCACACTGCGCATAGACCCGACGCGGAAGCGGAGCGAGTCTGCTTCTCGATTTGGTGCCTGGAATCTGGACAATGAGCAGCAGCAACAGCAACCACAACAGCCACCACAGCAAGACAAGACCGCTTGGGGCACCTGGGAGTCCAACCTGGCACCGTCGCAGCCGCAGCAGGTGCCGCCCGGAAATGGGACCCCCTTGCAGCGCGCGATGGACATACCCAATGGGATGCGCGTACAGCAGCCACGGCGACCGCCCATGTTTACTCGGAATGCTGTTCCTGCGCCACCGGTCAGTGTTGGTCCCAGTCGGAATATTCCCCCATCACCATGGGCTCAGCAGTCGGCGTTGGATCGGGCATGGTCGCAAGGTGGATCCACTCTAGACCTTGGTCGATGATGTTAATAACGACTGCGAGACCTGCCAGTCTTTTCTCCTGAATGGCCAGATGACATGGGAGACTGATCTATTCATTGCATTGTAAAGACGGGGTAACGCAGGGATATGGGAGAGAGACACGAGTCCCGAGGGATATCACGAGATGCGGACACATGACGATACAACAGATGGACGCTAGTAGATGATGATTAAGATTAAAAAATGGGCATAGCCGGATTATAATCCTCGCGGGATAGGGTATGACGCGTGGTCATGCGACCACAAAGCGGACCTCGCAACCAAGGCCGCTCCGTCCCCGACCTTCAAAGGCGATCCCGAGCATGCGTTCCTTGCCACACCCGAGTGCGCCATCGCGTGCACGGCCCTCCCACTGCTTTCCGCGGGCGTACATGAGGTTCTGGAGGGCCTTGAGACGGAGAACGGCAGGGTTGGCTACGGGACGCATGCGATAGGCCAGCGAGACGGGAGGTGTACGGGGTCGCAACGGAGAAGGAAAAATGATGGTGTCCTTTGGCACAAGGGGTTTAGGTAGACCGGCATTTCCCGATGGCGGCGACGCGAGCGGAATGAAGTGCACAGGTTCGCAAGTCTGACTGATCGGTGTGGTTGCATCCGTAAACGTGCGGACATCGTTGGGAAGCGCGCGGTAGCCCTCGCGTCGCACACATCGCGATGGGCATGGGTCTCGACATGGGGGACCTGCAGTAAACATGGTGGCGGTCATGTAGGCGGACTGGATGCCCTTGGCGACCTCGACGACGGATGTGACGGAGCGGGCGACACGCTTGACGAGTGTGCCGCGTATGCCGAGAGGGGGCGGGCCGGGAGGGATGACACACGCGTGGTCGTCCCGAGCAAGTGCGTGGGATAAGACGGGCGGAGAGAGAGGGGATTCCTCGAGCGAGATGCGAACAAAGGCGCAACGTGGGTGGAGATCGCGCTGATTCTCGACAAGGGTGGGAAGTCGACAGGGCTGGGAAGTTGGGGATGGCAACAGGGGAGAGTCGGGCGTAGTGACATCGGTGGCACTGGAACGCCAGCTGCCAAAGGACAGCCACGAGCTGGAACGTGAGGAGGACAAGGAGGTGGTGGAGAGCGAAGACGGGACGGCGAGCATGGGGGTGGGAGGAAGCGGAAGCGGTTTGAGCAGAGGGCTACGGTCGACGTCCTTTCCCTTGGCCTTTCGTCGCTCGCCTTGTTGCCACTCGACGACATGCAACAGACTGTCGAGGAGTTCTGCGCGGACCGAGGCCCTGCGTCTCTGCGGTGTTGTGTTTGGGATCGGCAGTCCGGCGATGCGTCTTGCGCCGTCTGCACGCTCGGACGCATCGAGAGGAAAGAGGGGACCGTTCATGGCATGGATGACCTCCTTGAACGAGACGGCGCGGTGGTGGCACGTGGACGACTTCTTGGCAGACTTGGTTGTCGACGTGGACGGTGGCATGCAGGCGTACTGAAACGGATCCGGGTCCCACTTGGGTGGCTCCGGACGGGACTGGGAACGCGGGGTGAGACATGGCGCGTGCGGAAAGAAGAGGAGACGGACGCTGGTGTGCCGCTGTGTCTGTGCACGGAGGAGCGCCGCGTCGTGCTCGCGTCGCTGGATGGCGCGGCACTGTTCGTCGACGAGGCGAGACTGTTCGTCCTCCCAGCGTTTCTCGCATGCCCTGAGGCGTCGTGTGCGCTGTGACTCGTGCGGGGTGTCTTGCATGGGGCGTATCTCTGCGTGGGTGTGGTCACGCTCCTCCGACGCGAGACGGGCGAGGGCGACGGGCGAGACGAGCCGGGATCTTCCGCGGTGGTGCATGTCAGAGAAAGAACGAGGACGGGTGGGCGCGTGTTAAATAACAAGCCACGGATGGCCTCGAGGCAGTTGCCATTTCGGCGTCGCCTCGTGTGTGGGAAAACAGACATGTCTCTGCGTGCCCTCTTGTACGCCTATGTCTTGGGTGGTCTCACCCTCGTGCCCCTCCTCCTCCTCGCCGCCGTCGCCTTGGCCGTCTACACCGCCGTGCCCGTCCCCGACCCAAAACCACCCCGCCCGACACCACACCCCGCCGACACCCACGACACACCCCAGACACGCAGGGGCTGGCTCACCGTGCGGCGCGCCTTTGAAGAGGCCACGTCCGACGCCTCGTATGTCACCCTCGTCCGGTCTTACCTCGACGCACGCTCCAAGGACCCAAGGCGCTCCCGTCCAAAGGACACGTGGTACGTCGTCCTCAAGGGCAAGGTCCTGTACCTGTACGAAGACGAGGCCATGTCCGAGTGCGAGGCCGCAGTCGAACTGGGCAGCCACGACGTCGTCATCTGTCCAGAGGGGCTGTTGGACGGCGAGCTGTTCACCCGCAGGCACGCCATCTGCCTCAAGCCTAGAAGCACAGACGACACGGCCACCACAGACGAACCCTGGTTCATCTTTGTCCGCGCCTGCGTCGACATGGAGGACTGGTACCTCGCTCTCGTTCATGCGTCCGACCACCCCCCCGGAACACCCACCCTCTCCCCACTCACGCCCGTCTTCGTGCCTGCAGAGATGAACTGCTTGGTCACCACCCTCGACGAACAACCCGACGTCATCCCCATGCGTTGGTTCAACGCCTTGTTGGGTCGCCTCTTCTACGCCTTTTACAAGACACAGGCGCTCGAGTCGTACATCATCGGTCGTCTCATGAAAAAACTCGCCAAAGTCAAGCGTCCCACGTTCCTCACAGACATCGCCGTCACCCAGTTCTCCGTCGGCGACAAGGCACCCACGTTCAGTAAACCCATGCTCAAGGAACTCACAAAGGAAGGCGACGCTTCCTTGGAAGTCGGTCTGGCCTACAAGGGCGAAATTAGGGCCACCGTCGAAGCCACTGCCGTCATCAACCTCGGTGCTCGCTTCAAGTCTTACACCGTCAAACTCGTCCTCGCCGTCGTACTCCGTGAACTAGAAGGCAACCTTCTCGTCAAGGTGAAACGTCCTCCCAGCAGTCGCATCTGGTATGCCTTTACAAAACCACCACGCATGGTCGTCAACGTCGAACCCATCGTCAGCGACAGACAGATCACCTGGAGCATGATCTTGCACACCATCGAGGCAAAAATCGAAGAGATCGTGAGTCGTCATCCGACACCACCGCTTGGACTCTGAACATTTAAATAGATCACCGATTCGGTCGTGTTGCCCAACATGGACGACATCAGTTTCTTTGACAGCATGGGGTATGCACATCGGGGCGGTATATGGGCTGATGCCGTGCGTTCAGACATGCCATTGTCCACACCCAAACATGCCTCTCCTAGTGACCAGCCATCGGAGGATGCAGGATCATCCACCCTGCACTCGGAAACGGACCCATCAGTCGTGATGGACACCATCACCGCATCCTCGGAGAAAGCGTCCACGACAACACGGCGACGCTCCTGGTTCTATGCAGATATCGAACACGATGGTGAACATGCAAACGAATTAGAGCATGGGAAAAAGGGGCGGAACACAGAACCCGATAGCAGCCTTGTTGATACCACCCCATCTCCGGATGGCCCGGACAATGAGCAAGATGCCCATGAATATCTCGCGCCACGCTCCCCATCCGCCCATTCAAGATCATCACGCGCACACTCTCTGTCGTCTTCCGTCGGCGGTGATGAATCCATCCATTACCTCTCCGATACCAGTGCGACCTCCAAGAGTCCGCGCCATTCCTTTGGAACGTCCACTACAGCCTCGTTCTTATCTACGCTAAAGTCAAAAGCCGGAGATAAACACGCTCTCAGTAATACGGCCAAGGAGGCCATGCGGAAATGGGGTGTGAACTGGGGCCTGAAGAAGGAGAACGGTGGGAATGCAGATGACCTTGCAGACGCTGGCCCGTCCTATCGTCGCCCACAGATAGAGGGTGCACATGATCACCAGAGTAATGTGGACATGCGTCCAGCGGTCGTAGAGCGAGGTGAACGTGAACATGGGGAAAAGGTTAACGCAAGTACGTCACCCATGTCCATCCCCCAAAGGAATGGTGGAGAAGGGGGTGGGCGCATGTCCTCGCATTCAACGCCTCCTGGTCTATCACGCTCGTTGGGTGACGTGTCGAGTGATCGTTTCAAAGACCGAGACTTGGCAGAAGTCGCAGAGGACAACCCTGCACCGTCATTAATTCACACCCAGCCCTCGCAGGCGCGCACGATGACCATTCCGGGTATCCATGCCAGTCACAGGGGCGAAGTGATGTCCATGGGAAATGTCGCACCGACTCTGCCAGCACCCGAAAACAAGCCCAAGGGACCGACCATTCAGAGCATGTACCGCCTGTGGAAGAGTCCCACTCTGACGGGTCAGCCAAGTCAAGAGGCGCAACCCGCACCTGAACATGGGGATGCGAATCTGGATGTCGCACCGCTATCTCTGACGCCTGAAGTGGTTTCGCCTCCACGCGCCGTTCCACCTCCATTGCCACCTCGGACGATTTCTACCGTCGTGGTAGGGCATGCGACGGAAAGTGCACACGAGTCCGTTGTCGTGCCATCCATCTCTGCGGCCTCGCAAGCATTAAAGTCGATTGCGACCCGGGATGAAACGCGACGATTGTCCGTAGAAGTCGACGGAGAGCCGCCATGGCCTATGGGGGCATCAGAGGGGACTGTGATACCAAGCACCAGACTGGACGGCAAGCCACCGTTGCCACCTCGGAGGAACCCAACGTGACGCTTGTCCATCATGGATTGTTGTATCTATTTCATGCACTACTACTTTATTGCACGCCAACTTGTGCGAAAACGGGCGTGACAGTCGTGAGGGAGAGCCATCTCAGATGAGGTCGTGCATCATCCTCAAATAAGAGGCCCGTCAGTACGACGCGTAGTTGACTACATACCGCAAGGGTGGCATTCAATTTAAGCGACACATGTCAAGGTTTTTTGTTTCTTGTTTGCTACTTGAATGGCTGCTACACCACCGCGTTCTGCATCCCCCGTCTCGCGTCCGGTCAAGTTGATCCATGCCCTGCAAATCTCGCCCAACCTCGAGGCGTTGCTCGAGCACGATGAGCTCACTCGGCGCAATAGCAACTCACCCACGAGTGCACTCTCCAGAACGGCCTCGCCGGCATTTCCCTTGAGCCTGCCCCCGCCCCCGCCGCGGAAAGCCCAGGGTGTCCGCAAGGTGGGTCGTACCAAGGACGGGCAGCAGAAGAGAACATTTGGTTGGCCCGATGGACTTGCGTCGGATGGCAGTCCCTCCACCCCGGCGTCATCCCGTCCTGTCACCCCAAACCCTTACCTTAATCCAGCTCCCGGGGTCATCACACAGCCACCGCATGATAACGACGACATGGGTCTGTCCAGTTTTTCCGTCCCAGCTGGATGCTCATTTTTCCGTCGTCAGACGAGACGCCGAAGCAGGTCGAAAAACCTTTGCCATCCGAAGCGCAAGAACGGCCCAGTCCGTCGGATTCGTCAACGGCATCGAACAGGGTCCCGTGGATGGGTCGCGACTCGCTCAGCCTCTTCGGCTCCGCGAACGGCTCGAGGTCCGAGTTGGATCGCCCTGCCATGGATCCAGTGCAAGGTCTCCGTCTGTCCGGTTCCATGTTGAATACCGCTACCGCAGATCGTCAAATGCAGGTCCAACATGTCTCAGACGACAGTGATACAGCCACCGTCTGTGATGTCTCTCCTTGTGATGTCGTTCTCTATCTCACACCACTCCGACAGCTGTCTTCAAGTCCAGGGACATTCCATCTCCACACTCTGACGCAACGATCGTCTGAAACCGCTTCCACTCGGTCATCGATCCATTCCGAGCCCGGCTCTCCTAGCGACCCATCCATCCCCACTTATTCACAGCCTGCAGCGCGCTCCCTGCCCCGTCTCTCTCTGTCTTCCATGTCTTATGACCAGCCACGACCCCAGTCCGTTTCCAGCGTCACGAACAACGACTATCTATCCTTTATTGATTTTTTCTCCCCATCTACCTCCGATGACGCCAATTTTTGTACCATTCAGGACACGTCTCTGCAAAATCCCTCTTCCGCATCTCGTCGTCCTCTTCAGTCCACCAGCATTCCTCGTTCTAGTGTCTACTCGACCTCGTCTCTCAATCTCTCGTCGACCTCTCTGGCAAGCATGAGGTTTGCACCGCCCAGCCCAACCTCGCTTCCTGTGCGACCACCGTCTCCAATGTGCTCCCCCTCGGACTCGATGTCGTCCGGCGCACTCTCCTCCATGATATTCGCCCCACCCAGCCCCTCGAGCGATCATATCCCACCCACCTGGTTGCAGCCGTTCTCCGGCCCACCTTCTCCCTACTCCCCCCTCGAGTTTGCACCCCCACCTTGCTCTCCGCAGGACATGATGGACGAGTATCCTCTTCCCAGAAGGATAGAGCTGGCTTCAGAACGGGGCAGAAGACTTAAATCAGGGACACGCTCCATGTCCTTGTCGCCGCACCCCGTCCATCGTCTGCTATCGCCTTGTCTCCCCCCCACGACAAATCAGCTCGGTGCAAACGAACGCAAGGACCGTATCCGACGGAACCGCAAGCTCGCGCGTGTTTTTGGCAGGTTGCCAGGTACAGACGACCCAGTGACAGACACGGAAGGACCATCAAAGAAATCGCGTTCACCCTCCTTGGTGGCCCTGCTCACAAAACCGAAAAGTCACCGGCATGCTGTGTCCGTCTCAGTGTCGCTTAAATCGCCTGGCATGAAAACCGAACCGTCGACGCCGTGGCAGACGGGCGCACTCTTTTCCCCGGATAGTCGTCGGCATTCGATTCCCTTGACGGCGGGTTCGTTTACGTTGTATGTGGATGATGAGCACGATGGCAAGCCAGTAAAGGACGCTCGTCGCAGGCGTCACATCGTGGACTCTCCGGAAACCGCATCTACAAGATCGTTTATCGATCTCTCGGACGAGGAACCTCGTGACGACGAGGTGTCGGGCCTCAGTTTTCTATCGCCGTTTCCGCACAAGCACCGGCGTTTGCACCAGACGACTTCAACGCCTTCTCTCGTCGAGTCGATGGATTCCGAGGCGCAAGCGGAGGCCGACAAACGACGGAAGCGGGAAAAAGTGGCGAGGCTCCATCGGTTCCTTGGATCGCGCGTCCCTCCAGAGGCGATTATTGGGAATGTATTTGGCCCGCCTTTACCCCCTGCTGCGGTCCCTGAAACCGCTAGTTGCGGCCATCGGTTTCGTGGGCACAGGAATGTGCCCTCGGATGACTTTGATCGTGGCAAGGAGGAGTTGAACGAAAAGGAGAAGGCCCTCAACGTCCGCCGGGCGCAAAAAATGGAACGGGTACGCAGCACCATCGCTATACATTGACAACCGCTAATATGAGGGCATAGGTATTCGGTACGCCACCGCCCCAGAAGCTCTTTCATACCCGTCCCAGTCGCCCGACGGTACCGGTTTCTCAGCCAACGTCTCCCGCCGGCTTCAATCCCTATGTCCTGTCTCTCGATATCCCGTCCAGCTCGCGCAACCCGAACCAGTCTTCGTACACGGGAAAGGCATTGTATCGCCGGGGTCAGTCCGACTCGGCGAGATGTTTACTGCCCCGCATAGATGACTCGCCCCAAGACAGCCCCGTCTCGTTTGCGCAGTCGTTTGCAGATTCGTTTGCGCATTCATTGTCTGGATACCAGCAAGCACTGGCGCAGTCGTCTGTATACCTCAATTATCAGCACTCGTTGAATTCGTTGGTGGACATCATTGACCGGGTACGTGTTTGTAGTTGGGGTCCGGGTACACGCACTCATGCTGTTTCAAGGACGACCGTCGGTCGCTCGTCGAACTTCATCGTCTCCTTCATGGCGGCGTCGACGAGTCCCCCTCGGAGGACGAGCCATTGAATTCGCGCCGCATGTCGATGTCAGCGTCCTTGCGGTCAGAACGACGCCACTCGCTTCCGTCGAAATCGTCCATGACATCGCTGTCGTCTGAATTCCTCGCGTCCCCCAAGGTGTCGCGTTTCCAAATTCGGCGACGGACAGCAGCCAAGTTGACCAACTTTTTCGGCGTCGATTATCGCGAGCTGATACAGGACATTTTGGAGAGTGTCGAAAAGGGCGTCGAGGAGGAACGCAAGCGGGGCACTTTGCAGCCTCAGGAGGTCGAGGTGGGTGTACTCCTCCTGACGTTCTGTCCCAGAAGCTTATCTCGACTTTTAGGTGTTAATGCACCGAGTTAGGAACCTCCGAACGATGAAAGACCCCTTCCATTGATACCATGTCATTTCTTGGTTTATAAAAACCCTTTTTACTGTGCAATTCTAGTCGACTCGGTGGTCGTATATCCGTATATTCACGTTAATAAGAAAAACTCTCCATTAGTGTCATTAAAACGATGAGTGGGTGCTGTATGGCATGGTAAACCCCAAAAAAATCCGAAATACATAAATGCTGTGCGCGCGACTTTTTGCGCGATACATTGACTACGGCTGCGCGATATTGACTATGACTGCGCGATAGGTTGCGCGATATTTCAACTACGGTTGCGCGATACTTAAGTAGTAATACAAACGAATGTCAGAAGTACAGCTAGATGCTCTCCAACGGCGCTCTCGCAGACTGGCC
>JBBPTX010000219.1:0-45387 GCA_038094595.1 Pulveroboletus aff. annulatus
TCGCGCACTATCACGTACGCCCACCATTTCGTCCTCTCGCCACACCCGAACCACAGACTCTCGTTGGAACCCTCGAGAACCCCCTCGTACCCATCACTCAGACTCATCGGATACTCCCGACGAACCCAACCCAGACTTCTGGGAAGAAAACCCCGACGAACCCCTCCTTGACTCTGACGAAGAGAACGCCACCCGCGACCTCTCCCACCAGTTAACTGCCTCATTGCAAATCCCTCGTCCCCCTACACCACCGTCTCCCACCCCTCGTCGCCAAACCGGCCACATCTTTCCCCCGATCCCGCCCATGTCTAACAAACCTGTTGAACTCCGCATCGGAACACCCGAAAAGTACGATGGCGACTACAAAACGGCCAAACAATGGTTCGACTCGGTCGTCTTCTATTTAAACGTCAACTCAGACGTTTATAACACCGCCCCAAAGCAGATAGCCTTCGCGCTGTCTTACATGACCAAAGGCCCCGCACTCACGTGGGCCAACACCTTCCGCGCCTCGAAAATCGCCAACGATGGATCTATCTCTATGGGCTCCTGGGACGACTTCTGCGCCGCATTCCTGAAGGCGTTCAAACACTACGATACTACGGGTAACACTATCGCCTGGCTTACCACCACCCGCATGATCATCACCAAGGGTGGCGGATATTCCCCCTCGCTTACTGAGTATAACGCTCAGTTTCAAAACCACTACGCCATCGCCGGCATCACGGATAATAACGTCCTAATCGGCTACTACTCTGCCGCCATCCCAGAACCTCTCATGCGTCGCATACTCGCCATGGAAACCGTCCCCACCACCATCGAATCATGGCTTAAGAAAGCTGTGACCTTCCAAACCCACATGGACCGAGCAAAAGAAATCGCCGCCCGCCACAGAACCCCCACTCGCGCCACGTACCACCAGTACTCCACCTTCACCTCAGTTAAAGACCCTAACGCAATGGACGTAGACGTCGTCCGACTCACCAAGTTATCCCCGGAAGAACGAAAGAAATGCATCAGAGAAGGACGATGCTTCCGTTGCAGACAGAAAGGGCATATGTCGTCCAAATGTCCCGGATTCCCGAATACCCCGAAGCCGAAGAAAATGGTCCAAAAGGTGGAGGAAGAAGACATCCCGTCACTCGCCAAGATTGAAGAAGACGATGATGACGACGAAGAAATGGTAGCACGAGTTGCAGCGGATTTTTAGAAAGGAAGACTGCTTCGATGTCAGCCCCTTCCTCGTTTACGTGTGCCCCTGTACTTCTATCCCAGTCAAAGAAATCTATGCGCATCGCTCTCCAGCTCATAGACCCTTCACACACAATGAAAACCGTCGACACCCATGCCCTCGTTGACAGCGGGGCAGATATCAATTGTCTCGACTGGGGCTTTGCCCGAAAACACCGACTACCCCTGAACAAACTCCCGAAACCTATTTCGGTACGAAACGTGGACCAAACAATAAACGCCAAGGGAGCGATACAGTTCACTTCCTCCCTCTTCCTTGACATCAAAGGCGTCGCCCAGAAGGTCCTATTCCACGTCATGCACTGTGGAAATGAAAATGTTATCCTTGGGTCGCCCTGGCTTCGTGCTACCAACCCCAACATCGACTGGACAGCCAGAACACTCTCAATCTCGGAAAAGATCGATGAGTCCGCCGCACTCTACTCCTCCTTCACCAAGGATACCAAACGACACAACGAACGCTTCCCTAAGACTACCCCCTCGCCACCTCCACAACATACCCTGGTAGAAACCATCCCAAATCACGCTCTCTCCATCTTTCTAGACCTCCCCGACGGCGGACACTACATGAATTCTGCCCTCCATCATTACGCTTGCCAGCGAATCACACGTTCCGGATCAAGATATCACCAGACACATCCGAAACTAGTCGCAAAGATCACCACTGCCATGGAACTCGCCGCAGCCGCCGAAAAGACGAAACCCAAAGTCACCCTCCCCGACGCCTACAAGGACTTTGCCTCAGTCTTCTCGAAAGAAACCGCAGACTCCCTTCCTCCCTCTCGTCCTTATGACCACGAAATCAACATCAAAGACTCCTTTGTCCCAAAAATTGGGAAGCTCTACCCTTTAACCCCGGATGAGAAGAAAGCTACCGAAGACTTCCTCGACGAAAACCTAGCTGCCGGAAAGATCCGTCCTTCCACCTCCCCCCAGGCTTCTCCGTTCTTCTTCGTCAAAAAGAAGGATGGGAAACTCCGCCCCTGTCAGGATTACCGATATCTCAACGAACATACCGTTCGCGATGCCTATCCTCTTCCCCTCATCACAGATCTCCTGGATAAACTCAAGGGCGCCCGCATATTTACAAAGTTCGACGTTCGATGGGGATACAACAACGTTCGGATCAAAGACGGACATCAGTGGAAGGGGGCGTTCCTTACTCACAAAGGACTCTTCGAACCGATGGTCATGTTCTTCGGAATGACCAACTCCCCCGCCACATTCCAACGATTCATGAACGACTCTTTCCGTGACATGATCGCCGAAGGATGGCTCGTTATCTACATGGACGACCTCCTCATCTTCTCCCCTGACGACGATACCCACACTGAACGAACTCGCCGTATCCTCCAACGAATGGCCGAGCTAGACCTACATCTCAAACTAGAGAAGTGTACTTTCGCCGCTCCCGAAGTCGAATACCTCGGGATGATCGTCAAGGAAGGACAACTCGCCATGGACCCCGTCAAACTCGACGGAATCGCGAAATGGCCCGCCCCAAAGAAAGCCAAAGACGTCCGCTCCTTCCTAGGATTTGCCAACTTCTATCGAAGGTTCATCCCGGGATACTCCGACATCGCCCGCCCCCTCATCGACCTTACCAAGAAAACTCAACCATGGGACTGGTCCCCGGCTCGCCAAGACGCCTTTGATCAACTAAAAACCCTCTTCACCCGACGACCAGTCCTCTTCATGCCCGATATCACCCGACCCTTCGCCATCGCCACCGACGCCTCCAAATACGCTTCCGGGGGGATCCTTCTCCAGACCGACTCCAACGGCGACTGGCATCCTTGTTCCTACCTTTCCCAGACGTTCGCCCCTGCCGAACGAAACTATGACATTCACGATCGAGAACTCTTGGCAGTCCTCCGCGGTTTCAAGGCCTGGAGACATTACCTCCACGGCTCCCCTTTCCCCGTAACCGTCTTTACAGACCATAAAAACCTCACGTACTTCCGTCGCCCCCAAGATCTCAATCGACGACAGGCGCGCTGGATGCTGGATCTGGCGGACTTTGACTACAAAATCACTCACGTCCCCGGATCCCATCTCGCTGGTCCGGATGCCCTTTCTCGCCGTCCCGATCTCCTTCCCCCTGTTGACGATGACAACACCGGCATCACTCTCCTCCCCGATTCCCTCTTCGTCCGTATCATCGATTCAGCCCTCTCCCAAGTCATCTCCTCCACCTCCGCCTCGGATGACCTCGTTCTTCACAAGCTTCAGGAAATCGAAGGACGTGTTCCCCCCGCCGCCCGCTCCCGTCTCTCTGACTGGCAATACCGCGATGGTGTACTCCTTTACCAAGACCGTGTCTACGTCCCTGATGACCAACCCCTTCGACGCTCCATCGTTGCCCGCTGCCACGATCATCCCTCCGCCGGACACCCCGGCTTCCTCAAAACCCGCCAACTCGTCTCCGCCGACTTTTGGTGGCCTGGTCTTGCCACCTTTGTCCGCTCTTACGTCGAAGGATGCGCCACCTGCCAGCATTCCAAGGCTAACACACACCCTTCCTCTCCCCCGCTCACTCCGATCCCCTCTTCCTGCTCCCGTCCTTTCCAGCAGATTTCCTGTGATCTCATCACCGACCTCCCACTCTCCGGGGGGTTCGATAGTCTTTTGGTCGTGGTGGACCACGGCCTTACTAAGGGGGTAATTCTTTGCCCTACGAAGAAAACCGTCACCGCTGAAGGGATTGCGTATCTCTTTTTCCACAAAGTCTATAAACGGTTTGGCCTCTATGACAAGGTTATCTCAGATCGAGGCCCTCAGTTCGCCTCCTCCTTCGCCAAAGAACTCGGACGCCTCCTTGGCTATGACCTCTCCCTGTCCACTGCGTACCACCCTCAGACTGACGGTGAGACCGAACGCGTAAATCAGGAGATCGAGACATATCTCCGCATCTACTGCGGGAATCTCCCCTCCTCTTGGCCCGATCACGTCTCCCACGCTGAATTCACCCACAATCACCGCCCTCATTCCGTCACCGGCAAATCCCCGTTCTTTCTCATGATGGGCTATGAACCCCGTGCCCTCCCCTCAGTGATCGCCGAAACCAAAATCCCCGCCGTCGAAGAACGACTTCGAAACCTATCCGCTTTGAGAGATGAAGCCCTCGCCGCCCACGAACTCGCCCGACAAACCATGGCAGCCAGAACCCGCTCCACGTTCAAACCTTTCGCCAAAGGAGACAAAGTATGGCTAGAAGCACGAAATTTGAAAAGATCTATCCAAGATCCGAAATTCGCCGCAAAACGCGAAGGACCTTTTACCATCACGGACGTCTTATCTTCCGTCGCCTATCGCCTCCGACTCCCACAAACGTGGAAAATCCACAACACGTTCCACGCTTCCCTCTTATCTCCCTATCGCGAAAACCCCGTACACGGTCCGAATTTCCCTACACCGCCCCCGGATCTTGTCGAAGGACAAGAGGAATATGAAATCGAAGCTGTCTTACGGCATCGAGGAATGCCGTCGTCCCATCAGTACCTAATCCGATGGAAAGGGTACTCCGCCGAAGAAGACTCCTGGGAACCCGAGCGGAATTTAAAACATTCGTCGGAGATACTCGACGATTATAAAAGACGACACCCCACCGCTTTCTCTCTTCCATCCGCACGCCCACCACGCCGCAGATAAACCCATTCCACCTATTACTCATGGCCATCGAATTCACCAATGTCGACACCCCTGCAGCCGCACCCGCCACCAACCCCAGCACAGTCCGTTTTCCCTCTGCCGACCCCGAGAGGGTCTCTCCTACTCGCCCCGCCGCCCCACAACCTATCAACTTCGCCACTCTTGTTGGTAGTGTTCCCGCCTCCCACGTCTCTCCCGTCTCTGGCCGGATCCAGACCTCTCCATCGTTTACCCCTCCGCCCCATCGGGAACCTTCTCCCGGACCTCCCTCGTTCCTAGGCGTCCACCGCCCAGCACTAGTCCGAGCACCTAGCTCCGACTCTCTCGAAGTCCACTCGGGATGGGACACCCAAGTTCCTCTTGACGTCTCTGGACACCGCCACGCCAACCGTCTCCGGGAGGAACGGTTTACCGATGAGGAATATGTCCGCTTCCATATGTTTTTATCTGACGATCGTCTTCGAGTACCCATTAGTGTTTACGCCGCAGAAGGCTCTCCTCTTTATACTTGGTTCGATACGGCCATGCAGTTAAACCGCATCGCCTCCTTCATCTCCGGATCTGGACCCGTATTTCCCCATACCACTCTTGGCAGGACCATG
This sequence comes from Pulveroboletus aff. annulatus, assembly GCA_038094595.1. Lineage (NCBI taxonomy): Eukaryota > Fungi > Basidiomycota > Agaricomycetes > Boletales > Boletaceae > Pulveroboletus > Pulveroboletus aff. annulatus. Next base: position 5,505 of record JBBPTX010000219.1, read on the forward strand.
ATGGACTACGTCTACCACGCGCACCACTCCCTCTACTCTCATGGGTTTCAATCCGGGTATGATACCTTCCTCCTTGACGTTGACAACCACTTTCGAGACCTAGCTGCCGCTGGTCGAGGACTTGGCGATGTCGTACTCAGGGATGGGTCGCCCATCCATAGACAAACCCTCAACGACTGGTGGACCGGTCGTAACGGCAGAGATCGCATTTTCATCGGGCACCCTCGCTTCAATCAACGCTGCTTCACGTGCCAATGTCTAGGCCACACGCAGCTCTCCTGCCAACAATATACCTGTCGAGGATGTAATCGTCGTGCCCCCGGACATTCATTCGCACGATGCCCAGGTCCCTCTCGTTCTCTCGCCTCCCGTATCTCGTCCACCGCTGCCACTCCACGCGCTTCTCCGTCTTCTCGTCCTCGCCGACCCCAAGCCGCGTTCCGGAATGGACAAATCGTCCAACGAACCAGCAATTCGCGTCGTTCGTCACGACACTCTTCCTCTTCGTCGCAACAGTCTTACCATCCCCCCCCTTCGTCCCCCACCGAGGGATTTTCTGTGGAAGACCAAGACGAGTTAGACGATGTCGGATATGCAAACGTCACCAGTTCTCCCGGACCCGCTTTTCGGGAATTGTAAGAAGTCCTCGCCGTAGCTTCGGAGTTACTAAGGGGGTAATGTTACGATTCGCTGGCAGGATCTACTCTTTTTCTTTACTTAGCATTACGAACTGACATTCGTCTCTCTTCTCACGCTTATCTCACTACCTTCCATGTCGTTCTACGACATTCCACTCATCTCGTAAGCGTGCTTATCCCTCACCGCGCAGGTACTCGTTTATCTTTTGCTCTTCTCATGCCGTATGCGCCGGCCCTTATGTTTCCTTCTCATGCGTGGATTTTGCCATTGACTTCCGCTCTTCTCACGCCGATTCCCACGCCGGCCCTTAACTATGTGATGCGTTACCGTCACACCTTTTCTTTCACTATATAAACCCTCCAACAGGGCATCTCTCCTCTTTCCCTTAACCTAGTTCTACCTACGGCTATCGCCTAGTTAGCTCTAGCAATCTACCTTGTGTCTTCGTTCTACACTTGAGTGAACGCTTCACACATCAACGCTCTTCGCGTCCGTGTGTGTCTAACCCCGAACCCTTGACCCTGCCGCTTGTGTAGCGCAGGTTACCTCGACTACTTAGCAATACGCTTCGTAGACATTGATCGACATCCCCACGGTCGACCCCCTTTCCTACGGATAGATACAACCGTAGTCCAGACCCCCTCGTCCCCTCGTCCCTAGGCACTCGTAGGTCTACGCACGACCTTACCCAAGGCCACGCGTAACAGATTGCCCTGCAAGATTGTAGTCGCAACAACAGCCAAGGCAGCGGGTTTCGAGCAGGTCCATGGACACGGGATACGGATTGGGGCCACCTTAGAGTACCTATTGTGCGGTGTCCCATTCGAGGTTATGAAGGTAAAAGGCAGGTGGGCAAGCAACGCCTTCCACTCATACCTCCGGGAACATAGTCAGATACTAGCCCCATACATGCAGGCCATGCCGCCCAAAATGGCCCTTGAATTCACGAGGATAGCCATGCCGCCCGTGCGCTGAACCTGCTGCCATACCCCCCACACAGTGAGTCGTCCCCTCCTAGCACTCCTGGGATCCGAGCTCTGCCACGTAGCGTCGGGAACTCCTACACAGCGGGAACGCAGCTGACACTCAGCTCCCCAGGCCACGATCAGAAGGCGCTACGCGCCTCCCCCCCACATCACATCATCTTCCGCACACCTGCACACCGTCACCCCTTGATAGACGAGTCATAGAACGAATCGCAAAGATGCACATTCTAGTACGTAGTCGTTAGCGACCAGGAATAGAATATTGTCTTTGAGCGAGTGGCTGTGACGAGCACCCCTTCTCTTTCTCGTCCTACCAGCACGTTGCAGGCTCCATCAGAGCCCTACCTCTCTTTTTCTTTCTTTTCTCCCCACCCCCCACTCCCGAGGAACCCCGAGGTACCGATTGCACCACGGGGTCCCACCTCAACGGAAGCCTCGCTATCGTACCTCAAGAGACCGTTTCGTCAGCGATCACACCGCGCGAGGTTGGCCCAGCCCGCCCACGCAGCTGACACTCGGCTCCCCAGGCCACGATCAGAAGGCGCTACGCGCCTCCCCCCCACATCGCATCATCTTCCGCACACCTGCACACCGTCACCCCTTGATAGACGAGTCATAGAACGAATCGCAAAGATAACGGAAATGCTCACCTGTCTCGCTTACTTAGCTAGACTATTCGATATGATTTGGTATGGCACCAGGCCTGTAGTTTAATCATAACGGGGTTAGCCTGTTGGGGTTAGAGAAAAGCTGAACTGGAAGTACAGCTACTCCCATAGCTGAGCGGTCAAGTGCTGGAGGTTTGTAGTCTCATTTTGTAGCCATGAGGTTGTATACTACTCGCTCCCGCCGAAAGCACGTACGCGCAGAACAGTAAAAAATCACTACGCGTCAATATGTACGTACAGAATCCATTGGTCAAATGGTATCTATTTCGAAACCGAATTCATCGCCTTATGCAAAGCCCGCGCCACACGGGATAATCTAATTGCCCAGAAGCCCCATCCAACAGACTTGGACGTGATCTCGTTAATGTGCGCGTCGTCCATAGCCCACATCGTCCCAATCACAGAACGAAACCCGGCAAATTGCATCGCCGCAGCGAGATGGATGGCTTCGTCTGGGCTCGGCCGGCGTATCCATTGGGACTCGTCAGAGTTGGCGTATAAGAAATAGAGCCTGGAGAGGTTCGGTTAGTCTTTCCTATATGCCCCGGCAGCATGCAACGGAAGAAGGGAGAACTCGGCGGTCGGACACCACCAGATTCGTGATCGATGCAAACAAAATTTTTCACGATAGGAAAGACAACAGCGTCCCAGAGTTCTCGCAGAAAGGCGGCGAGGTCCCTCGCCACATCCCTGAATTTTGCGCGTGCAAGAAGAGCCCGAAGTTTCAGCGATAGCTGAAAGACGAGGACTTTCGTAATGGGGAGGGAGATATGGGGTGGATAGAACTATCAGTGCATCGCAACTGTATTGACTGGGAATTACGATGATGAGCCGAGGTTGGAGGAAATGAGAGAGGTCAGGCAGCTTGTGGATATCGGCGATAACACCCTGTAATTGAATCTGGAGACTGAAAGCCCGTTCCTGCTGAGACGCCTGCTGAGACTGAGCATTGGGAGGGGGATCGAGGACCGTGCGAAGCAAGGACGTCAACTGGGTGAACTTTTCCGCCAAGTCCTTGCCCGCGGCACCTGATGCCCATCACATCGTCAAGGAGAACGAAGACGGAGTAGCTAATCTCAGAAAACACCCCGACCTTGCTCAAGGAGCTCAACTGTATATTGGTCACTTGCGAGCCGCAATGTAGCTGTAGAAGGTCATGAAATTTGCATCCGGTCCCGAGGGGGGAAATTCAATAATGCTTGGGCTGTGCAAATCGCAAATACAGCCAAATCAAGAAGCCCAAACAGATGTGGAGGCGCAAGGCCCCACACACGCACCCGGCAACTCTTTCATACCAACTTCTTTCTCTGGGAAGGGCCCACGGTACACCCATATTACCGCAAAATATCTTGATAGAGAAGCTGAGTGATTTGGACATTGGCATTCGTCGTCCCTGCAAGGTCCACAAGGATCTTGGTGAATCCACTCGCGGGCGTCTCCACAGGATCGTTTGCGGATTCCATGTCAAGTTTGGAGTCCCCTCGTCCCCATCCAGAGAATAGTACGTCCAAAGTGCATTGGATGTATACGGACCGACATTTCTGTCGTCTGAACCTAAGGTCAGTACCGACGCGATCAAGATTGATCGAGTCGTATGGGGCGCTTACGGGCCATTCTGCGACCGCTGATTGTACGTTCACTCACCTTGGCATTGAAGGAGGAATAATAATAATTCTACTCGTCGGCGATGCTGTGTATTTCCACTCGCCCGCAGGCACGCAGGGTGTGAATATTGACCTTTGGGACGTGGCTTTACTGAGGGAAGCATTGAGCGAGCATATCCGCATGTCGGATTCGTCACCTGATAGTCAATCAGGCGCTGACTCCATACTGCGCGATTCTGCCAATTTCGACGATATTGAGTGCTAGAGACTATCAGTATCGTGCCAATAATGCCTTATTTGTCGTTTTGGTGAATGCCGTCAGTCTTGGGCTGATCTGCGATTTGATCGTTTGGTTCTGTGGGATGTTAACTATCTTGCCGTTAAAGATGCTTTTGGGAGTGAGTGGCTTCAAGGGGAGCATTTAGAGGATGTGGTCAACGGGGACTCTGAGCGGTAACCGTGGTGTTAGACAGGTTTTCACTATCTCAGGAACCAGGATGCACTAGCAGATGGTTCTGAAACACTGAATACAAGGCGACGAGAGTTAAAGTTCGAGTTAAAGGGATTGATGATAAGACGATACAACGAAGACGGCATAGCACTATCGTGGATGCAAAAATTTATGTCATTTATCATGCAACTATGTACCTCCAGCGTCTACAGACTAGTCTATGAATGGTTTGGCCACATAAGTACCTGAATTCCAGACAATGTTCAAAGAGTAAAAGTTTTTCCAACGAGCGTCACCTCCACATGCCTTCTTCGTCAATATCCTCGAACCCATATGCTTTCCACATGATCGCAGCGCCGAGATCATCGGTTCCGTCATCTTTCGTACCCACGACTCCAGCAACTTCATATACCGATCTCGTCTATTCGACAATCAGAACATATAGTATGTAACAAACGCAACGATGGGCGTACCAAGCCAAGAGAGACCTTGATCATTGGCGGGCCGGGAGCATACTCCTCCAACTCGAGGTCCTCCGAGTCTCTTTCTGGACCAGTTGACTCTCCTTTCGGTTTCTCCGCATCTAAGGTAAATGTTAATCTCAGTAACTGTGGATAATACCTGCGTCACCTTTGATCAGCCTGATCACATTCCGCGCAGCCACTTCCCCCTGATAATAAGCTGTATGGCCAGCCTTGATTGCTCCGAACGCATCAGCCGAATCTCCGATAGCAAAAAGGTGATGATAAAGAAACGCATGGGGATCGTTGTTCTCGGACCCCACGAACACCTCATTCATAGCGTCTGGGTCCGTGAGCGTATCGATAAGTGAAAGTGGATTGGTGCCGGTTTGCATAAGCGAAGTTGAACGGACCCTGTCGTTGGGGTCACCTGGGCCTTCGTCAGAAGTTGTACCTTGCTCCCCAAGCGCCAAGACCTGCATGGTCCGTAATACCCGGGCCATTTTACTCTCAATGTCAATGGTACGGGGATCCATAGCATGGAGGAGAGAAGTGTTCGGTATCTGACCCGTGCAGAGAAGCTGTGTATCGTGTACCAAGTACCAGGTTGAAGGTGGAGAAGCAAATCCAAAGAAGGTTCAATGAAACATGTCGCACATGTTTGTTTAAAAACGCGTACCACTAGGTCTGCTTCAATCTCATGTCCCGTCGTCGTCTTAATCAACGTTGTCTCCTGATTTCCATTTCTCTTGGTTCGCTCGCCATCGAGGGATGACATATCTAGTCGTTCGCCTAAGATGACCTGGACACCTAATTCTTGAAGACCCTGACACGCTAGAAAGAAGGTACGAGGGTCAAATTTCGCTAAAAATAAAAATAAAAAAGCCCACACACCTTCATCCCCAAGGGCCTCGTCAAACTTGGGAAGTAGCTTCAGCCGTGAATGTAGGAGTGTCACAGACTTGCGAGGATAGACCGCTGCAATGTCTGAAGCGAATTCTGTTTTCATACGTGTTGTTTTCAGCGGCGCATAATATTGAAAAAATCGACATGAAATTCGTCCTGTTCACAGAAGAATGGCTTACGGATCCCGAGAGCACCACCACCGACAACAAGCACCTGCTGGGCTGCCTCGATTCTTCGCTGGCAAGAGCGAGCCCAGACTACTCCTTCTTCTTTCGTGCCCGTGTACAGGCTGGTGTGATCCGTCGACTGCGGGCCTTTCTCTAGATCCAAACATACTAGTTCCTTTCGTGTTTCGGGGAAATTTGGGTCAGTGACAAATGATTCCCAAGGATTGATGGGTAATGGAAGATGCGAGCCAAGTGCATAGATTGCATAGTCAAAATGCAGTATCTCCTCTTTCGTTGTCTCCAGAGCGGGGAACCCTGAAGGGGTTGCAGGACATGACCTCGCGTGGGAGGTGTACGCCACGTGGTGCGGGTGAAGAGAGGTAATGGTTCCATGTACACGTGTGTGGGGATGTGACAACGGCGGCTGGGATGCATTATTAAACAAGTTATCGTACGGAATAACTGTGCAGAGCAATTAAAAAGGAGAGAATGGGCCACAATCTGTGACATACAGGCTTTATATTCATGACCTGGAAGGACTGTATAACGAGGCAAATTGTACACATGATTAAAATGCCTGAACGTGGGTGTTAAAGGAACTGAAACGCAACTGAAACAAGTACACTCACGAATTCCTATCCACCAAGACAACTCTCCATCCACTCGGAAGGCCGGCAGCGAGAACCTGTGCTGCTCTATTACCTACTCGCAGGAAAATAGAAGTCAATGTGAGATGGATGTGTGGGAACGTAGGGGGGATAGGGTAGTTAACTTTAAACTTCTCTGGCGTTGCAGGGCCACAAATAACTCACCACCGTAGGACCCACCGAGGACAGCGACGGTCTTAATCTTGGGCTCGTCTGTCGACATGGTTGGCGATAGAAAGAGAGACGAGTTTCGGAGGTCCGCGAACGAAGAGGCACCCGCCGGTAAAAGTGTTGGAAGTGCTATCTGATAACTAAAGCGGCGTGAGAATATTCGGCACTCGGCTACATCATTAGTAATTTCCTACACTTTGTTCCCTTCGAGCGATCCACTTCCAAGAGTTGGCTTGTCGTCCACCGACCTGGGGAGGAATGTTGATTGCCCATGGCCTTGGGTCTCCTACATATGGTCTACTTCGTGGGAGAGAATTCCTGTCAGCGGAAACATGAACCTATAGCCGAAAGCGCTCTAACAAGTCCCGCCCTTGCCAAGCTGTGGAAACAGTCGCTGTCACCCATATACGCTCAGGAGTACCATCACGGTCGTTTCGGCTTCCTCTCAAAGCTGGGACTTGACGCCTGATTCATGATGGTAGGCCCCCTCCACAATTACTAACTCATCCTAAAGACAATACAAGCATAGGAGAAACCTATCGTGACTAGACTATGAGCATGGAGCTAGGTGACATCCGGAGCCGCGGCTTGAGTTCGATGGCGGTCACCCGAAGGACATGTCACGCCTCCACCAACGAAGCCTCCTGATCATGACAGAGCTTCGAAAGAGGGCTGGGTAAGTGTTTCAGTCCACTGACATCACCTCTCGTGATTAACCATATGGATAAAGAACGAAGCGCGTACTTGAGCAAAACATTTACGAACCATGGAAAAGGTGATGGGAGTGTTACCTGACGTATAATTCGTGCGGCTCTGATCATTACTTGGCCTTTCGGTGCATTGACTTTTCTGCTTTTATAAGTTACCAGCCCATTCGCCCACTTCGCCACCAATATTCGTATCTGCTTATGAAGTTTTTTTCACACATCTTAGAGTTTTGCTCTTCTTTCCACTGGCTGATTGGAATAGCCGGATGCACTTCCACTTCCCCCACATGATGTTCACCAATGTGTGTAATCATATCAGCTCTGAACAGTGTTCGAATTCCGCGCCCGTTCAACCTATGTTGTGTTTCTAAGGTGATGAGAGTAAAAAAGACTTCGTGGCTTCTGGGAGCGGTACAACAAAAAAACCTCTTCTCACCCGGCAGTCGGATACAATGATAGAAATATTAGTTACTTGGTATGTTCACTTTGACACTTGGCCAATACAATTGGCACGCCCTGATTGATGGAATGCGTATCAGTACTAGGCGATAATGACTTTCTTGATCCAATCCATCTGCAAGAACGCTACAGGACCCCTGTCCGATTAGGAGGCTGCACTAGTACGTTCAGATATTCTCCGGATGATCTGAATTCCTTATTGTCGTTGGTTATAAGTGGAGTCTTCCAGCCTCCATTTACGAGCTCCCGCCTTCTTGTTCCTTTCCTGACACACATTTCCTACCCGGTTCACGTCTGCTCTGAGACTAATCGTTGCAAGCATTCAGTTGAATAATTACACCACCCGTACGCTCAAGCCAATCTTGCCACTTTCCACGCGCTCATTACTCTTATTGTCAGTCTTGATCATCGACCCTGTTGGGTATGATTACCGTACATGATAGTATATATGCGTCTACCAATCCTCACGTTCTCAGACGAGGCACGACCTTGTCTGTTTGCATGATAGTCTTTCTAATGATCACAGTAATTAGAATACGTGTTAGTGGACAGCTTTCACGGACTAGCCATATGTTCTGATATGGTTCCAGAATAAGTCATAGGCATGGATGTCCACGTTATTTGTCCTCGTGTGTATCGTAGTCATTTCTATGGTGCGTGCTGGAGCTAATTCGCTATTTTGGGCTGTGTTCTGTCGTGTGTGGCCATGCTTCAAGTTGCTGCGACATGTATATCATTTGACCACTGACGAATTTACTAGAACCCTTCTCTTCGCATATTCGAAACCTTGCTTTCTGAGCTTGAGCTGATCCGACGTTCCTGTTCAAAGTAGGAAGTTCATATCTGACTGGCTCCACAAACTTGAAGGTGACCTCTCCGATTGCCGTTCATTAACTATGACACTAAGAAATTTCAACCCCCCGACGCACGTGTACCTTTTACAGAGATGAATGATATTTCAAATAAATTGATAGTTGTGAGCACGTTTGTTCAATTTTATTGACCCCAACTTTTCTCATTGTCGTACTCCAAGCCAAATACTCGGAATTCTTAACACCTGGAGCCTCCTGATCTTTATCTGTACCGCCGACTGTGAGGTTTTATGTTCACTTCTGGCGGAATAATGCCAATTTATATATACAATGACAATGTCCGTGCGTATATGGTCGATCGAAGATCACTCTCTGCCCGCTGCTCGCGTGGTGTGCCATCGAAACCGTTCCCGGCCTAGTTGTGTCGTTCTTAGCCCTCACAATAAACTCACCGGTATGTGAAACGCACTTCATAGTATGCGCATCATATAATGGGTACATCTTCATTATTTAGCAGTCACCGACCAAGTGCTGCACTTCTCGTTCCGCGTGATACAGTCGATACTCTCGTTTGGGCTCCACTTATGGACAGCGTTCAGCTCCCTCTTGGTACATTGATGTGTCTGCTGGTCGTTATCCAGTTCATCAAGGAACCGCCTGACACGTACCAGGCGACAAACAGATTCCAACCGAATCGTTACATATGCCTTCTCGCGCGGGAATGCGTGATTTACTCTCTTACGCACGTCTATGTCTCATCCTTCCTAACCTCACTAGCATGATATATGATGCGAAATTCTCGCCAACAACATGCTGGCGTATTCACTTATCAACGCGCTGATCAACAACGTCCGCATGTCGACAAACGGATGGTGGGAGGTACTGCTTGGAATACTGGAGTTCGTACCCTTGTGCACGCTTGCTCCACGATTCATTTTGAACTCGCGCAAGCTTTATGCACGCGATCTTCAAGGCAGACGCGAAAGCGACATTGACACCGCATTCGGGTTTGCTTTGGCGTCCGGTGAGGATAGTGCTGCAATCGTGTTCGTAGACTACGGGAGGTACGAGGAAGAAAACTTGCATGGCGAAGAAATGCAGTTAAAAGAACGGGAAATACGTGGCGTTGGTAGTTAGCAAGGTGGAAATCACTGTCATAAGTCATAATGTTTGGTCGCGTTGTGTCTTCACTGGTAGGTTCGCTTACATTTTTGTTAGTGGCTTCCGAGTCATGAGTGCCTCAACCAGTGGGTTCACAGCCAGGGCATCATTGTGCTAGCCCAGGAACGTATGGCCAGTTCGGTCATGTGTTGCCAGCTTGGATACTGGTCTTTTTTCCCTTGATTCTGACAACGTATCATTCTTCCTTTTCAGAAGCCGGTTCCGAGTCCACAACAAGTGGCACTAACCACATCACAAATTGCAAGCACCAGCTATGGATTGAGATTTCGAATATCCCGCTCTAACTCGTCCGCTGACTCGAGGATCCAGGGGAGGCCAAATGGCCTTTCTTACCAACAGCTCAGGCTTGAGCTTCACATAAAATATTCTCCCAGAGGAGCCATGCGGCAATACAATGCCCATTGTTCAGCATCGTGTTTCATACAAAAGTGATGTAAAGGATAGCCAAGACCATCCAAAAGCCTTCCTGTCATTCCGAAACCGGGTGTAATAGCGCGCTGAAGACCGACATTCGGTATTTTATTCATCCATATTGATTGTGACATTCGGGTCAACTCAATTGACACACTTTCTACGTATCACGCACTCGAAGGCGCCCTCGAGCTATCTATAGGTGTTATTCCACTTGGCCAGATTCTTGATATGGCAACTGGTTGACATCCAGAACTGGCACAAGACGGACGGCCAACTTCATGTGCGGCCAGCCTCGGAGCACTTGGGCCCTTCATCGAACATTCTCATCTAGCTGTGCTTCGTGTTTTCGTGCGCACGAAACTACTGCTGTTTATGCTTTCCCACTTCCGAGTCGGATACTATCAATCACCCATGCTGTCTGAGATGTTCTTGGCATGCATCTATCTGATCATCAAGCTGCCGGCCATTGGATAACGGTAACTAATCTCCGCCATATTATCTTATACTGCTAGTGAGTTATATATACAGCCCTCTGAGAGGTCCCAGTCTAAACGCCTTCTCGCTCTTTGTCGGTTTAACGTGGTTTGCACATCACGTTCATGGATTCTGCTTTACAGTTGCGTGTCTCGGGCATTCAGCTGAATGACTACACAACCCGTATGTTTGTATCATATTGGCAGTTCTCAACTTCTCACCCACTGAATCTGCGGTTTATTCCAGTTGTGATCCTCATCGCTGTCGGATATGATTACCGTAAGTTATGCACATATGTATGTGCTTTCGTTGTAGTTGATGAAGTTCATTATTGTTAGTCCTCACATTCTCAGATGAGGTATGTTGGTGCCAATAGTTTACACGATTTACCAGCCGACCATCCCAGCAGGTAGACTACATATGGGTCAGTGGACGTTAGTTTTTCCAGACCAGCTATATGTTCTGATATGGTATTGGTTATAGAACAAGCCGTGGACATGGATGTCTGCGATATTTGTTCTCGTATGTATCCACAGGCTGGTTCTACTTCCATGATGTTGTGCTCGTACCTTATCATTGTTATCTCCCAGGCTCGTTATTCGGGGTTGTGTTGTGTGACGTATGCCCATGTGTCCCGCATAAATTGATTGATCACTGATTAACTCGCCAGTATTTCCTGCCTCTGTGTGTTCTCAACTCTAACTTCTGAGCTACTGAACTGATCCCGCGTCCCTTACCCAATAAAAGGGGGAAGTTCATTTCTACCTGGTCCTGAAGAGGTACTTTTCATACCAGTATAATCCTCTGACGATACTGATGATTTAATCATTGATAGATGTATGTGCGAATATTTTATCTTACGCTTACCAATAACACTCCCGAACCACCGATTGGCGGCCATTGAAATAGTTGTGAGATTTGTTCAGTGTTTCCGGTCCTCCCTGCACTCAAGGATTTTCGAAGGTTACGTGCTTGGCATTCTCAACCTGTGGAATCTCTTGGTTTTCATCGGTGCTGCTGATTGTGAGATTTCATTTTTAACTCAGTGAAGTGAAATCAATTTACAGAAACAGTGGCAATGATTTTCCGGGTATGGGCATTGTATGGTCGATCAAAATTCATCCTTGGTGCTCTCCTCACATTGTATGCCATTGAAATCATCTGCTATTTAGCTTTCTGTGTTGTCACCAGCACTCCTGATCAATTCACCGGTATGTGAAACACAACTTCATGTCGAACACTGCCTAACAGGATATGCTGTCTCTTAAATTTTTAGTGGTTATGATTCAAGTGCTTGATTTTTCGTTCTGCGAAATGGAGTACAATGCAGATCTTTGGACTCCAATCGTGGACGGCGCCCAGGTCCCTCTTGGTGCATTGATGTGTCTTCTGGTCATCATCAAATTCATCAAGGAGTCACTTCAGACGTATAATGTAACAAAGAGATTCCATCTGAATCGGTACATGTGTCTCCTTGTGCGGGAAGGCATGATCTACTTTCTTTCGTATGTTCACACCTTGCATTTCGCCCATTCCTTCTTCTTAAGTAAGCTCGTCGTGACTCGAATGGCTAATTCCTACGAACAGGATGGTGGCATATTCAATCGTTAACGTGTTGATCAACTTAGCAATCGTTCCGACAGGCGGATGGCGAGAAGTATTGCTCGCAGTATTGGAGTTTGTACCTCTATACATACTTGTTCCCCGGTTCATCTTGAACCTTCGAGCACTTTACGCGCGCGATCTCCAGAGTAGATATGGGAGCGACATCGACTCTGCGTTCGGTTTCGCATCAGGGTCCAGCCACGATACTGCCGTACATACAATCATCTTTGTGGACAGATGGGAGAATGAGAGGGTAGAGCAGGGCGAGGAAATACAGATGGAAGAATGAGAAATTCGCAGCGTCGGTGTTGGTAGTTGTGGTCGTGCGTGATGCAAAAGCATCGCGTCCACATCCCTAGCGCCACGTAAACATCATTACCAAAATTAATCTGCTTTAAGTTACTAGTTCTTCTGCTGAAGCTACTGGCAGTGCACTGGATCAATAACCTCCAAACAGTATGGCATTGTCAACATGACTTGGATCGGCTGCAATGTGTAGCTAAGCTCAAAGCGAACTATCTTATGCCAAGGACTCGTAATTCAAGGTACGGGCACTAGTCTGGAGGTCAGGGTCTTGGATATATAGTACATCAGTGAAACAGCACAAATGAAATAAACGACAATTGAACGCTTTGCCACTTACAGGCCCAGCAAGCACTCTGATTGGTGGGGAGCATACAAATCAAGCCCTATGGGGGTATGTTCGTAATCGGAACTGTGCTATTCCCAAAAAAATTTGTCCAAAGTCAACTTTTTCACTGGTTTGGGATACTGATGTACTGTCGATGAGCAAAATCAACCCAGCCTCCCCCGATCCCCCCCGAAGAAGTTTTTCGTCAGTCATCCACTGGTGCTGCCGCTGTGCTGGAACCCGTCAATCCCGTCATAGCAGTTCAGACTCAGAAATGGGCGCGTACGACCTGACCATCGGTGTGTGACAATGCCACGAGGTACTAAGCAGTATGAGGGGATTTCATTGATGGTATCAAATGTTAGGTACGCTTCTAGTGGGCATCTTCTGTGAGTGTTCGTGATTGATGTCGTCAACGCTGATGCTGACACTTTCGGAATTATTTAAAGTTAACACCTTTTTGTACGGTCTCGTCACGTACCAGTTCGCCGCGTACTACCGGACGAGTACGTAGACTAAATCGAATCCCAACTACTGGCATGTCTCACATCCACTACAGAGTTCAATGATCGGCCCACGACAAAGTCGGTAATCGATCCGTCGCTCATGAACGTACCGTGCTGACGAACGATTTTAGGTATACAGTGCTCTTTTTGTTCATCTTGGATACCGTCCACAGTGTTTCGTGCGTATCATTCATTGGCAAATGATTTGGCATGAATTTCCTTTCAAAGAGTCGTATACTTGGCATGGAATTACACGTACGTATCCTCGTCCTCATCCACTTCTGATTTCACTCACGTTCACCGTGTGTCAGTGTGACGAACTACGATAATGCCACAGTTCTTGCACGTAAGTAATGACATAGATTTTTTCAGTCTCGTTTTAATTGATTTTGAAGAGGATGTATGGCCGTACACGCTTACGCCTCTTGCGACTGCGCTTGCTGCCTTGGTCACACAGCTATATCTGGCATTTAGGCAAGCATGCAGATACTCTAGTAGTTCCATCTGGGGCTGAATTTGTGTGTTAAAGGATTTGGTCTTTGACCGGGAGCAAGATTTTATACAGCGTGGTAATCTGTTTGGCGATCCCTTCGTTCGCTCTGGGTATGAGTTGTAGCATAAAGGCATGGAGCATCAAGGTGTACGTTCCAACGAACGAAGCATACTATTAGACTAACCCAATTCATCAGGATGGCTGAATTACCTCGTATGACACCTCTCGTGACTGCCTGGTTATCCATGCAAATTATTGTAAACACATTCATAACTGGTATGTTCTTCTATTCTTATCAGCATTACTAGGTACCTACACAGACCAGTTACATTGACTTTTGTGTTCTCCCGCTTGCGAACTGGTCTCCGTAGGACAGATACAGTTCTTAATCGACTTATTTGTGGCGCCATCCATACGGGTTTCTCCACCACGATCTTTTCCATGGGTGATCTAATCACATTTTTCCTTCTCCCCAACTCAAATCTTTATGGTATGTTCGCAATTCCCATTGGTCGGATCTACACGAATGTGAGCATGGTTAAATGATCAAAGTACATGCCGCCCACTGATTGAATCTTCCTGTTCTTCTCTTCTGAAGGCTTTCTTGGATTCCCTTTTGGTGCGCGAGACGTTCGAGACAGAAATGTCTGCTGAATATAACGTAGATATGGTGGGTTACGTGTCAACGTTTCGCGTAGTTGTCACACATATAAAATTCTCGCAGACTGGGGCACAAAGTGGATCAAGTACTGATATAACTTCTGTGGGTCAGCCGAGAACCGCGCAACTGGGACCTGAAGTCATGAAGACAGTGACTGTCCAAGAGAAACAAGCTGGGATATTGGAAGAAAGGCCCCAACGGTTGTCCAAGGCTAGGGTGACGTATGAAGTTTGTTGACTATCGTATGTGGGTTTCAGGTTGTCAGCTGTCGATCCTTTTACCGATTTGTTGTAGTTTTCGTTTTCTCGTGATCCCCCTCCCTCCTTTCATATAATTATATTCCCGTGAAGTGAGTAGAAAGTTGTACGCTAACGAAGTTCGCAATGTGGTTGTGTTATTTATTAACATGGGTACATTTAACAGTACATGTGCGCTTTTTTATCTTATATATATTCTGATGGGTCGCCCCGAGTACAGGTCCAGTTATTACCATGCACCTCAGCTAGTCCTACTCCCGATTGTATTGGCCCTCAGAGAGTCAATACGGAATGAATGGCTGTGATCGCAGTGTCGCACGCCCGGGCCGGCTGCGCCGCACTTAACAAGGTCGACCGGTCCTGTCTGACCTTCCATCATCCCGGTAGATAAGATCAGAGTCGGCCGTGAGTGTAGTCAGGCTCATATGGCGATCGGGACCGCCATATACGAGGTTCTGCTTTTCGAGAGTCTACGCTTGGGAAAGTAACCTTGCAGCCAATGAGGATGGGACACATGTTGGAACACGACTTGCGTTACTAATACACTCCTACTACCACTACTAGTAGCGCTGGATATATATGAAACAGGTGTATCCAGTACACGCTAAACTCAAAAGTTAATACAGGCGAACAAGAAGAATAAATAAAAGGCAAAGGGGAAGATATAGCGGAAAGAACGAAAAAGAATACCACGAACTACTAGATCGAGGGATTAATGGACAATGTAAGAATGAATAATAGTGCTTGTGTAGACAGCGATAATGAGGGTCTAAGCATAAATAATACTTGCGCGGATACGATCTAGTCCAAGAAATCCCTCCAATGTTCTTTAAGAATGGGAAATGGGAAAAAAATACACAATGGTCGTCTCTCAACAAAATATCCTTAGTGTCATCTCACTCGGCGTCTTAGGGCGAAACGGGAATAAAGACCCATCCGAACGCCCTCACCTCATTCCCCTTCTCGCCTAGAAAGAGTTGTGTCTCGTACAGCCAATTGACGAAACCAGAAACCCAGTCTCGCAGTCCGCGGAGGTATCGTCGTACCTCGTGATCGGAGGCAAAATCGGGTACCGAGAGAAGTGCTTCCTCGGTCGCAAGGTATGCGTCGACACTCTGCTTGACAAGTATCCCCGCAGATGAAACGGCGCATTCCAACGGCACGTTCCGCTCCCTCATTAGGATCGTAACCATATTCGCCTCGTGTTTTGAAGGCACACCCCTGGCACACGATACAATGTCCTTGATGAAGTCATTAGCGATAGATCCGTTATATGAACGCAAGTGTCCACTCACCATGGACCAAGCAGCAATATCACATGCATGATCGTGAAGTCTTGCGAACATCGCATCACCCAACAATGCATCAGGAATGTTCACATCCCCAGCGTACTGCACCATGTCCAGCGCCATCCGGAAGCCTGACGCGTCGCGGCCTTGTTCGATGTAAGACTCGAGATCCGGGAGAACGCCTTGTGCGCCGTTCTTGGAGACCTGGTTCCTCGCTTCGAGGTAACACCGCTGAGACTTGATGAACCGCATGTACCACCGCGGGTGCCTGTACGCCATGCGTGCCAACCGCTCCGAAAGACTGCTAGTTTCATGTTTGCGCCCATCGAAGGAGGAATACAACAGCGTCAGGCACGATATGAGCCATCAAATGATATCATCGGGGCTAGAACAATAAATAGCTTGTACTCACAGCGTAAGTACGTCGGCATCCTCCGGCGTGTGGGACGCGGCGGCTTGAGACGTCCGTTCGCGGTGGTGCAACAGCAGACTGAGGAAATCCGTGATGAAGCGAAGTTGCGCCGCGTCTGCGCTGGGATGGCAGGCTGCCGCCAAGAGGCCGGGCTTTGCAGCGCTCCACGCCATGGAGGAAAGCGCGATGCCGGATTCTAGCAACCACTTCTCAGAAGCCTGGGAGACCATTCTGCAGTGCCTGTTGGTCCGCAACTCGAACACGCTGCAAAAGGACGAGAGGTCCGGAAGCTGAAGGCTCGTCGTCATGGTTGTGCGCGTTGGGACTGCGCGAGGCGTTGTGGGGGAAAAACGAGCTTTAGTGAGGGTCGACAGCTGAATGTAAAGTAGGCGTTGGAAAGAAAGAACTGGTGCGGAGTCCTTGGTACTAATAGCAGCAGAAGTTCATGAACGTATATGTAATTGATGGTGGTGTTTCCGCACCAGCTCCGAGGAGTCCCTCCGTTGCCTCTCCAAGGCTGTGTCTCAGAAAAATAAGGCAACGCTTCACTCGTACTAGGACATGCATCGCGCCGATTTGTCAACTAGGGGAACTGATACGGGATCTATTTGATGGGCGGTCGTTTCGCAACATATCGAACTAGATGATGGGGTTTCATCGAGTGACAGCGTAACCATCGCCCAAGCCATCCTCTTGAATATCTTGTCTATCCGCCCTCGCACCCGACCCACTCCTATCCCGATGCCGACAACCACGCCCACATCAACAGCGATAAGCGAGATCACGGCAAACATGTACCTCGGAGCAAAGATTTTCCAGACCATGAGGTGTCTTCTCAGCACAGCGGCGCTGGTGGCGCTTCCCAGGAGGAGGATCGTAAAGTACAACATGATAGCAAGACCGGCACGCAACGAGGAACCCATCAAGCCGCGTGATGGCGGTAGCGGTGGGAGATTCCAGAGCGCCAGGAGAGGTGACGCGAGACCCATCAAAAAATGAGGACCAAGCGTGTTGGTGATAACCGTCAACTGCGAGAAGGGAAACGAAACCGTGGAAGTGAAGATAAAAGCCGTCTTCCATTGCAACGAGGGTATTGTTGGCTGGTGGCCTGTCCCATGGAATGTATGAACCGCCAACAGCGCTAGCGGGACAACTTCTGAGAATGACACCTCTCGTCCGAGCGCATTCAGGTCCAAGGCCGTAGAGGGCTTGTTCGAGGCAAACGCCTTGCTAAGCCCATGGACGTCCCGGACACTATCAACGACCTCAAGATGCGCCAGTAGGGCTACAGCCGCGAGTCCCAGAACCACCTGACCAGTCAGTTGCATGCATAACCAGACAACACTCAGGAAGATTGTCCAAAACACAAGGTAAGGCGAACCGAACGCGTTGGCAAAACCGAGTACCGTCACTTTTGTCTTTTGTTCCCATTGTTCCCGAGATGCGGGGTTGTCGTCTTCTGTGTTGATCTCGAGGCACACGGGCGAAGTCCACCATAACGAGATTCCTCCAAACGTGATCGCCGCAAAACATATTCTAGCTAGCGTCGTCCGCGTTAGGCGGAACGCGGCGTTTACGCCATCCCCGAAGAACTCCGTCGAATGGGCCCATTCCAGGATCCAAAATCCAGTACCGGAAAGTAATGCAGACGTAAGCGCCCAAGGGAAAAAAACTCTCGCCAAGCCTTTTTCCGATCTAGAGATGCCTAGAATACGCTGGATGACGAACGGGACGAAGAGGGCAGTAAGTGGCGCCATGAGTAAGGCAAGAATGGGGGGGGCAGACGATGTCGATGAAATGTAGAACGTCACGGCGCAGTAAGGATGTTGTTCCTCCCTACACACAGTGCTAACCGCCATTAGTCTGACACAGACCGCAAAGACCGCAGAAAATCCAAGAATGCGGCCCCGAAGGCGGGGCGTCGGCGCAGCGAATCCGATCAGGATAGTAGGAACGAGTGATGTAATGCTGAGGAAAAGGACGATGCGATCTTCCCAAACGGTGAACGAATTGGAAGCGAAACATAATGCATGGAGGACGGGGATGATTAAGACGGAGGTTAGCTGTTCCCGGCAGAAGGTAGGATGGCACGTAAGTGTGAACTTCAGCGTGGACGCAAGTGCACCCCCGAACAGAGATGCGTGATGGAGGTGAACACCTTCCAAAAAATTCTGTAGGGGAAAATAAGCCATAGCCCCAAATGCTAACCCAGTAGCACCGGCTTTGAAGGCACTAGATAATGCCCTTCCGAGATGTTCATCCGAGCTTTCAAAACCATCGCCAAGTAAATGGTACGCAGAATGTGTCGCGATGATGCCGAGGATTATGACGGAAAGACCAGCGCTTATCAGGGGAAGACTGAATCGCGCCCAAAGAGTCCGGCACGCCGATAACGAAAGGCGGCCAAAGTTCCACAGGGCAGGAATGTAATCCTCGGACGACGCGGTTCGTACTTCCGTCCAGCTTTCTGATAGCTGAGGCCAGAATCCGTCAAGTTCCCCGCCAAACTGACTGGAACGATAAGTGTCCAGGTATTTCTTGATTTGATTCGCATTGAGTTCGAGGGCTTTCTGGATGCCCGCTCCGTTCATACCACGGTCGAAGACCTCGGGGATGATGTTCCCAAGATTGTTAAATGGAATGGGGAGGCCGAGGAGAAGCGATAATGTCGGAACCAGGTCGATTTGCTGAATGGATCGATGAGGGACGGTCTCTCCTGGAAATACGGAAGTGGGAACGAGAGAACTCGGAAACAGGGTCGACATTTGGGATAGTACGGGACCCTTGCTATAAATCCAAACAGCCGACATGGTTTCTAGGATACTATCACCTCCATGGTTGCCTGTCCGGTCCATGCCATGGTCCCCAAGCAAGACAAGTAGTGTATCCTGGTCGATTGCCTCGACAAGCTCGGCTAGGAAGCCATTCATTTGTTCCAGCTTCGCTTTCATGACAGGATGTTCGGGGCCAACTCGGTGCCCAGCATGGTCGACGCCAAGACCATGGCCAATCGCAAGGCTCCACGAGTGTGAATGATTCTTCACCATAGGTAAGAGATTCGAAATGACTCCTTCGTCGACCGTGTGTAGGTCTTCGACGTTGAACGAGTCAAAGGGGAAGGACATATTGCGATCAAGGACGTCGGGGAATACAGTCATCCAGGTATCGTCACCTGCAAAAGCAACCTTTAAGGCGTATGTAGGAAAAAATTAAAGGCAAGCCGTTTAACTGACCTTCCGGCCGGCAGCTACCAGTTGGTGCAGCAGTGAATCTTCGCTGATGGCCGAACCCCCAAAACTCTCTCCAACGTCGACGAATGTCGGAAGCGAACCGGTTGTGAGACCCTTGATACGCTGAAGCGTCGTGGTCGGTGGGTCGGCGTACGCATTGAACATAAAGGAGTGTTGTGGATGAGCAGCGGTGAGCTCCCGAGGGAGTGTCAGAATGTTATGGTGATACTGCGAAGGAGGTTCGGGCGGATGATTGGAAATAAAATCGAACCGAAGAGCATCGATAATAAGTATAACTGCCCTTTGATGTGTCGCGAGAGAAGTGCACCCATCATGATTGCATTCGTTCCGGTCTGGAAGAGATAATCGGCTCAAGAGAAATCCCTTTGTGAACAGGTATATCCCTACACAGTGGACAAGGGAAAGCCAAAGTAGGAGACGGAGTCCTCTGGAGAATATCATTTTTGCATCGACCCGTCTCTAAGACAAAGAGTTTGTAAGAGGAGAATAAGACCGGTACAGTATAAGTGTCAAAGGAGCAAATATGCATTACTCACACTGATGTCAGGTTTTATCGGGCTGACGAGCACGCCAGCGTCGCCAGACGTAGAAATACCTTGAAGTATGAGAGTTGGCGGACGTCAATTGTCACTCAAAAACCATAATCACGTGATCTATGTCTACATCGCTTGTTTGCGCCATCATCATCTACCACAACTTGTTGGTGCTGAAGTCCCTTTACCACAGATTTCGAAAACTCAAGCATTTACAAGACATAATGCCCCGCAAGGACGCAGGCGGAGGTCCTATATCTGCTCAAGCTCAACAAGATCTCGTTTCGGAAGGCATCGAGAACTTTGAGCTACCAAAGAGCCTCGTCACGAAGATCGCCAAGTCAGCCGTGAGTTTTTGAATTTACTTGGTGAAGGTATTCTCGAGGAATGGTAGATGCCGGACAATGTAAAGCTGCAAAAAGAAACAGTCCTCTCGCTGGTGAAAGGGTCGACCGTGTTCATTAACTATCTCGGTCAGTGACCTTCTGGTAGTGTCCTACCAGAAAGAACTCATGGGTTACGCTAGCCGCAACGTGAGAGATCGAGGCTTTCCAGTATGTATGATATTGACTGTTGTTGCTCTAGCGCACACGACGTGGCCCTCTCGAAGCAACACAAAAGTATTTCTGCTTCTGATGTGCTCAAGGCACTAGAAATGATCGAATTCGGGGACCTGGTCGACCCGCTGCAAAATGAACTTCAAAGTAACGTTTCACTTTTTGCCATTTCCGGTCTCTTATTCTTCGGATAGTCTACAGAGACAACGCGAAAGGAGACAAGAACCGAAAGGTTGGTGTTGATCGGAACAACAGTTTAAACAAGGGTAAGGCAAAGGAGGGCGAAAGTGTGTCGTCAACTCCTGGACCGCGATTAAAAGGGAAAGCAAAGGCCCGCTTGCCCCCTCCATTCACCACATTGCCTCGACCAGCTGTACCATCATCGGTATCATATACAACCGAGGACGTCGAAATGGTTGATCATGCAGGAGAACATGAGGAAGTGGGTGAGGGTGAAGATGGTTATGACCCAGAACTTGGAGAGGAATTTGAGGAGCCGATGCCAGAGTACGGTGACGATGAGGAGTTGGATTTCGGTCAGTTCGGCGATGATGTTGAGGAACTGAGGAGGGATGCGGCAGGGCTCGATGATGCTCACCCGGCAGAAGAGCCAGACTCTCAAATGTAGCTGGAACCGTGCATGACTTTGTACATACTACCGCATGACTCGGAGTCGGAGTTGGCAGGACCTTCCAGGTTTGGATCTGTCCCATTGTCTTCCAAATCTCATTTATGTTCGACTTCGCGTTGCTGACTGGCTGGCTGCAGGTGGCGTCATGCTCAGAAACATAAACGGTATAGTACTTGGTAAGTTGGATAGAGTTTCAAAACTGATTGGAACAACTTCAAACTAAATTCGGAACCGGTAATAACATATCTCACCGACTTCGCTGGCATCTATCGTATGCCACCTGTGCCCCTCAGCTACTCGATGGTTCACCACGTGAGTGACCCGCCGCCGACCGGTCGGCATCTGGAAAACCCAAACGGGTTAGTTCTGCCAAAAAGGTGACCTTACATTGTTGTTGCACCAGGAGATTTGGAGGTGTTCAAACCTACTGGTGCCACGCAAGGGGCTGTCCGGGACAGACCTGTTCGGGTCTGATGATAGGGTACCCAATCGGTAGCATCATGATCGGCCTGATTCATTCTCTTGTCGACAACAAGCCGGGTGCGCGATGGTCAGTGTCCCATCGGGAAAGTGTTACCAATCCAGTCCGTCATCAAATACGACTAAGCTCGGGTTCCTGCCAGTTCAAGTCCCTCCAGACGTTGGGGTATTCTGCCGCACAAGCCTTCAGGGAACCGGCTCCACGCTGTCAGGATGGTTACCATCACACTGTATTTTTCCAGACTAGAGGACCTCGTGCTCCCAGGTAAGGATAAACTTTTCAGATTCCCAAATGTATGGTGCAGAACCTTGTGATACTGATTACCTCATTTCACCGGCACAGGATAATCGATATATTCCAACACCACGGTGACTCATGATAACAGATCCGAGTCGGGTGATCCACCCACATTCGTGCATTCATCGGTCAATAATGGGACCTCGGCTCAGATAAGTGCCACATCGTCGTCAGCCAACACTGCCATTGCTTTATTCTTTCCTGGTTCCGTCTGGCGCGGCAGCAAAACACTCGCAAGGTTTCTGGCAAATGACTATGGTCAGCTGTCTCTTTCCGGTTGAAGAGCGCATGGGCTCCCAGTCATCCGCGGTCAATGCTTGCAGTTTTACTGACTAGATTCTGTTTTGGGATCTTGGTATCATCGTGTGACCACTGGCACCTGGTACATGAACCATCCCGTCGACCATACTCAGTAAGTTCATTCTCCCATCCACGTCACCAGGAAATGATCGTTTTGTATAAAATGCGGCGGGGTCGTTCCGCCAGTGGAAGTACGACGCAGCTTCTTTAGCTTTTATTCGTATCGCAAACCCCCCTGAACATCATGGTATTTCTTCGTGCTTGCTTGGTCGTATCTCTCGCTGCATTCACTCTACTCTGGCCCGAGTCTGCTCTGGCTATTCCGCTCGCGAACAAGCTCAGGAGTCTCAGTCCTGGTGCTCGTGACCTTTTGAAGAAGTCAACGCCTGCTGCGCCTCGATTTGTCGTTTATGACGATGCCTGGGAAAACCCCCTCCCGACTACCGCAGACCTCAAGGTGAGTACATGGTGACGCTCACGGTCGCTGGCTCACCCTTCCGCGGTAGGGGTACACTGTCTAGTAAATGAATTGTAATGACATATGTGCGGCGAGACTAACGAAGCCCCCAGTGCTCTGTCCTTCTGGTTGACCTCCGGAGCAGCCGATATGGCTCTGGGATGGCAAGAACTCACGTCTAGCCAGCGTACCACCTACCTTCAGGAATATAATGCAGCGGGAATCTCGATTATTGTATCTGCATTCGGGTCCTCCGATACACCGACGACATCGGGGACAAACGCTGTTACTGTTGCCAACAATTTGGGATCCTGGGTGCTGGAATATGGTCTTCAGGGAGTAGACATTGATTATGAGGTACACCGTTGGTTCCTACCAGTGATATGGATAAACTAACAAAAAAATTAATTTTGGGACGTAGGACTTCACTGCATTTGATAGTTCCTCCGGTTCTGCAGAGTCGTGGCTTATTAGCTTTACGCAGCAACTTCGGACGAAGTTACCTCAAGGAGATTATATCCTCAGCCATGCACGTGAGTTATCTAATCTTTCATCTTTGTGACAGCTGGAATGTGATTCCAAAGCCGTCGCTCCTTGGTTCTCTCCAAACATGTGGAGCGGAGGTGGATATTTGGCAGTACACAATAGTGTAGGCTCTCTGATCGATTGGGTGTGTTATGACATATTTTTATGGGACATTTGTCTGACTATCTGACTATTCGCTTTAGTATAACGTTCAGGTGCGCAAATTGTCTATCACGGCCATAGAAATACTGAGGTCTGATATCTCTCTAGTTTTATAACCGTGAGTGGGTAATCTGCGAGGAAAGCTAACAAATTAGATCCAGCTTTACAGAGGGGTCCTCGGAGTACACCACCTGCTCTGGTCTACTCACTGCATCTTCTTCTACTTGGCCTGAAACTGCACTTTTCCAAATCTCCGCCAACGGTGTTTCTCTCAACAAGCTGTTGATTGGCAAGCCGGCTACGGCTGCAGACGCCACCAATGGATACATGTCCACCTCAACGCTTGCTTCGTGCATCTCCCAAGCTCATACCTCTGGATGGGGTAAGTTCAATGTTCTTGTGTAGGGGAAGTAGAAGTTGAAGAGAACTTTACAGATGGCGGTGTAATGGTTTGGCAAGTAAGTTGCGACTCGCGTACACTAACCCCAAATTACTTCGGACTCACATATTTCCATAGTACCCTGACGCAACATCAGCGTGGATCACTGCCGTGCGCGGCAGTACCTTCTAATGAAATGGGGCGACAGGTTCTGGTATGAAAGATTGGGACGAGAATGACGGAAATTCAATGTTAACGAGTGTTGGAAATCACACCTGGCATCTGAAGAATGGATGTCTTGATGGAATGTATGTACTCTAATTAAGTTAGGGTGTACAGTGCTATTCGACTCGCTAGAGGCACTTGATTAATATATCATTGAGCACTGCCACATCTGGCAAAACTTCTCGCCGGCGATTCGTCCAAATTCCTGGCACTTGCCGCCATTAACGTTGGTCTGCTAGACGTCCGAGCCACTCCTTGCCTCCACCCATCGAAAATGTCCACATAGTAACGACCGAACTCAGATGCGAGTTCCGACCACCGGTACTGAGTCTTCCTCCCACTTGAGATCTACATCTGACAGCATCTGTCACAGTGTCCAAATCACCACGTTGCTGGTTGGCAGGATCATGAGTGAGTGGAGTGGCTCGACATATGACTTTTTAGGGCCATTTCTTAGGTCCGTGTCTCAAATCTGACACTGCTAGAGTGGTCATTCCAGCAAGTGGAAAAGGGCAAAACTCGTCTTGCGAAGGTAGGCGGATGGTTACCCTCGAACCGGCCGCTGCTTTGTCTCGCGTCGTCGGCCTAGCGGATGCCGCCGCCATCGTCTCCGGCGGTTGATATGGATGGCCTGTCACGACGTTTCGACCCCTGCGCTCTCTTGAATTATATTAATTCGAGACTATTCACTAGCACTGGCAACAATGGGCAGCACCCACTGGTCGGGAGGGTAAGTTTAATTACCTGATTAGGGTGCTAGCAACATGCAGAGCGCTCAGGTGTCTGTATTATAGACTCAGTTATTCGAACCAATCGAAAATGGCAAACAAACATTTATGTAGCACAAACGCCTTCCGGACCATATCATTTCCAAATTCCTGGCCGTCTGTGTCGGCATGACATTGCGATGGGCCCTGAGTATATGAAATGCTCTGGGCATATAAAAAGTATCAGATCATTCCGGAAGGCACGACAGTTTCTTTGGTTCTTCAACGCCTCGCCAACAGTTCCCCTGAGCCAGTCATGGTCAATTTTCACATCGGTTCGGTCGCATCTCTTGCTGCTCTTTCTCTGCTCGGATCGACCCTGGCTACTCCGCTCGAGGACAAGCTTAGGACTCTCAGTCCTGGGGCTCGTAATCTTCTGAAGAGGTCGACCCCAGTTGCACCTCGGTTCGTTGTTTACGACGATACCTGGGAATCATCCCTTCCGACTCCCACACAACTGAAGGTGACTTCATGTCTATACCAGTGGTCAGACGCTAATGTTCTCCTTGTTGTAGGGGTACAATGTTTAGCGAGTAAATTTGCGTAAGATATGAATGCGATGAAGCTAATGATGTCCCAGTGCGCTGTCCTTCTGGTTGACCTCTGGAGCGACCGATATGGCGTTAGGGTGGCAAAGGCTCACATCCAGTGAGCGTACTAACTACCTGCAAGAGTACAACGCAGCCGGGATCTCGATTATTGTGTCTGCATTTGGATCTACCCAGCAACCGACAACGACGGGGGCTGATGCCATTACTGTTGCAAACAACTTGGCGACATGGGTGCAGGAGTACGGTGTTCAGGGGGTTGACATCGACTATGAAGTAGCGCTTTTTAATCCTTTCCTATTATGCTATAAACCGACGAGGATTTGTTTTGGGCGACAGGACTTTGTTGCATTTGATGGTTCCTCTGGTTCCGCAGAGCTGTGGCTCATCACCTTGACCCAGCAACTCCGGACGAAGCTGCCTCAAGGGCAGTATATTCTTAGTCATGCTCGTGAGCTATGCGAATTCACATTTGTAAGACGAAATTGATATTTTTCAAAGCTGTCGCTCCTTGGTTTTCACCTTGCAAATGGGTTGGCGGAGGTTACTTGGAAGTAGACAAGTCGGTGGGTTCTCAGATCGATTGGGTGCGTTATAGTATATTTTAGGATATTTGTTCTGACTGCTTGCCTCAGTACAACATTCAGGTTTGTCCAACGAATTGCCACTCAAATATGTCTAATGAGAATTTGATAACACATTTCTAGTTCTATAATCGTAAGTAGACGATCTCGTAGCTCGTCGTAGCTCGTGCGTAATGTTGATTCAGCTTTGCAGAGGGATTATCTGAGTACACCACCTGCACCGGCCTTCTCACACAATCACCATCTACTTGGCCAGAAACCGCACTTTTCCAAATCTCAGCTAATGGCGTGGCCCTCGACAAGCTTGTGATCGGCAAGCCAGCTACTTCTTCGAACGCCAACAGCGGGTACATGTCCACATCGATGCTCGCCTCGTGTGTTTCACAAGCTCAAGCTTCTGGATGGAGTAAGTCCGTCTTCTTGGTGTAGGTTGACAGGAAATTAAAGATGACGTTACAGACGGCGGGGTGATGGTTTGGCAGGTAACATCGCAACTTAAGAATCAATCCAATCAGACTCACGTAATGTACTCTTTGATAGTATCCTGGTGGGTCCTCAGCCTGGATCACGGCCGTCCGCGGCAACACCTTTTAAGGAAAAGGAAAAGTGAAAATTGGACAATAAGGATTGGGAACATGGAAGCGAGCTTTTGATTGGCTGGGGTGAGTTTGCATAATCCCAAAAGTGTGCACAATGATATTATTGTCTGACCAATGCTGCTTCTCACTTGTCGTACATCCGGAACTTCTTCCTCATCCTGACGTCCATTAATTTTATGGAGCTCTGCAACGGACCTACCTCGTCATTTCGGGCTCCACGGCCCCGATAATTTATGATTATGTTATCTATGTCAATGTCGGAATTCGTTGCGTTAAAGTCCGCGCTCGCTGGTGGACAAGCCTGAGGGTGCGGCCTCGATAGGCTTGTGATGGAGGGACTACTACAAAAGGGGAACAAGAACCAAAAAGCGCTGTTCAAGAGTGTTGAAGAGTGGCATCAACACTGGCAGCATCACGATAAAAAGGAACAGCCGTACTTTCTCTCACTAGCAGGCTCCTCAGGCTGGGGGTGTTATTTACCTGCATGCCCTTTCGATCGGTTGTTGACGTCCAAATGGCGGAGGCTCGTGTATGAAAATTTGAGGAACAGTGAAGGTTACGATGGCCCAGAATTACGGTATGCGAAGAGTAGAAGAGTCGGCTCATAAGGCCCAGCCTGAGTGTCGGATGACTCCGTACGACAACGAGTCACTTAGATCAAGCCTAGGAACTGATGAACTACCCACTATTAGACGACCAAGATGACGGGCCATGAAGATGTGCACGAGACAGTGTCAACTGAACCTTTAGCCGCACTTAGGCTATAATTTCCATACATGGACATCGTACGTGTCCTAGTATATTTTTCCACTTCACATTTTAATAGCACGCCTACTAGGAGACCTCACGTACAACACAAGATCTAAACTCAATTGCACAAGTCGGAGTCGGTAAGCGCTTACGTAGTAGCAAGTACCAATCCCTCGGAGAGTTCGTAATTTCGCATCCCTGTCGGCATGAAGTATAAAATGCACCGCTGGTGGCCGTTCTCGATGGGTTACCCAGCTTCTCTGTCGTCTCGGTTCAGCATCAGGTTATGGTCTTTTTTCGTACTGGCATGGCTGCATCTCTTGCGGCCCTTTCTCTGCTCGGATCGACTTTGGCTGTTCCGCTTGTTGACAAGCTCAGGAGCCTCAGTCCGGGAGCCCGTGACCTTTTGAAGAGGTCGACACCTGCTGCCCCACGGTTTGTCACGTACAGCGATGCATGGGTTTCCTCTTTTCCGTCTACGACAGAACTCCAGGTCAGTATGTGTGCACGCCAGTGGTCGCTTGTTGACGCCATTCCATCAGGGCTATAACGTCTAGTGAGTGAGCTACCATGAGGCGTAGGTGCAGCGAAATGACCACACTCTAGTGCTCTGTCCTTCTGGTTGACCTCCGGTGCAGCCGACATGGCTCTGCAGTGGCAAGAACTTACATCCAGCGAGCGGACTTCCTACTTGCAGGAGTACAATGCAGCGGGAATTTCGGTGGTCGTGTCCGCGTTTGGGTCGACTGACACACCGACGACGTCCGGATGTGACCCCATTGATGTTGCGAACGATTTGGCTTCTTGGGTACAGGAATATGGTGTTCAGGGAGTCGACATTGATTATGAAGTGCGGGTTTCTTCGTTCCTCTTTATTGTGACAAACTGATGAGGGTTGTTTTTGCATTGATAGGATTTCCGTGCATTTGACGGTTCCTCAGGCGGTGCAGAGTCATGGCTTATTTCTTTGACTGAGCAACTCCGGACGCAGCTACCCCAAGGAGAATATATTCTCAGTCATGCACGTGAGTTATACGGACACCTACGTGAAGGGCAGTTAAAAATTGTCTCGAAGCTGTCGCTCCTTGGTTCTCTCCTGACATATGGAGTGGAGGGGGATATTTGGCAATAGACCAGAGTGTGGGCTCGCTGATCGACTGGGTACGTTATGGAATAATCTATATAAGACATTTTGTTGACTGTTCTCAGTATAATATTCAAGTATGCCCGGTTATCCATCATGCTCGTGTGTTGCTGACAGCAGTCTATTGATGCGTTTCCAGTTCTATAACCGTAAGCTGTTAATCTACCAGTACGACAACAAAGTTAATCCACCTTTTTAGAGGGATCATCCGAGTATTCGACCTGTTCCGGCCTCCTCACTGCGTCTTCATCAGCCTGGCCTGAAAGTGCACTCTTCCAAATCGCGGATAATGGTGTATCTATGGACAAGCTTGTGATCGGCAAGCCAGCTACGTCTTCAGATGCCAGTAACGGGTACATGTCCACGTCGACGCTTGCTTCGTGTGTCTCGCAGGCCTACGGCTCTGGGTGGAGTAAGTCTGACTCTTCTTGTGTAGTCTAAGAGCTGAGAGGACTTACAGGTGGTGGTGTTATGGTTTGGGAAGTATGTTGCGAATTGTCCACTTCCCGAAAATGACTTTGCTCACATGTTTTAATAGTACCCTTACGCGTCCTCTTCTTGGATCGGTGCTGTTCGTGGCAGTACCTTCTAATGAGACCCCTGCTCAAGATCCTGGCAAAGACGACAAAGACGACGCTTACGAAAAGTTATGGTACTAATGCGACTCACGAGCCATTCAAGAATTTCAAATTACCGTCAGTACTTAGTTACACACATACTAGTAGTAGTTACGAGTTGAACAATAAGGTCATACTTAGAATTACGCCAACGGTGGTCTTAGAGAAGGCTGAGGCCATGTCACACCCTGTGAATATCAGAATATACGACTTGTCCTGGCCTTCTCACTTTGAAGCTTGGCCCCAAACGACACCTGTGATCAGAAAGCCGGGTGTGAATTGTACAACGGCAGATGGGCCGACATAAACTCTTGCCTACCGTATTGCTGAGGCACATTCATGATGAAGTGGGTCTCTTGAAATACCACAACAGCTGAGCTCAGACATCACGTTTTTATAGGTGCGGGTGTTATGGTCTGCGAACTTGAGGTTAGTACATGCTGTTTGTTTTCGCCGCCAGTTGTAACATAGATACATAATACCTACAAGCAGGTTGTTCATGGAATCATGGAACACTGCTGTCCGCGGAAATACTCTAGTTCCTCACCCCTTGGACTAGCTGCAAGCTACAATTTTTGCCTTTACGGATCATTCAGACCCGCAAGCTGTGCAGACGCGATCATCCTATCGGAACTTTATCCCGATGCCAGCCTGAGTATAAGTGTGCGCCTTCCTTGATCCGCACCCATCTGCGAGCATCAGCATACTAATGGAATGTCGTAGATCGATTTCCCATGGGACATCATGATCTCACCACTAACGTCGAACAAGATAAGTCCTCGAATCCCTGCAGTTTACTTTCTGCAAAACATTGCAATGAGGCGAATTAATGTGCTGTCGCTGTCTCTTCAGGTTGTGTCAGTGATTGCATGTCTCGAATTTTGCCTTGGCAAGTACAATTACCCACCGCTGCATGATCCAGAACAAATCTCGGGTGAAGTCACCAGACATCACAAACAGTTTCGCTAAAATTTCCCCCACTTTACCACCATGTCTCTGCTCAGGCTCTGGCTACCAACATAATTTATATTCTTGCGATGGTGTTAAATGTTCCGTGAATATTGACGGGGATCCATACTGGTGGATTCTGTAAAAGTCAGAGGCGCACGTACAATCGGATGTCAGTGGAAAGGTACAGATCCAAGACTTGCATTTGCGTACATATCATTCCGCGGGTAAGTTATGGGAACCCCGCAGATCTGGCGGGTGAAATCAGTTCCAGCGCAGAAAGTAGCTAGCGCTCCCACATGGTCTTCGACGGTCGTTGGTTCAAGATCGCATGAGGCTAAAAACGAATTGCTGTCTATCCATCTTGGATATTGGTACCCACCTTTATGCAAGTCTCTTGACCTTGTCTTCAATCACCCTTCATAAGCTACGGTTGCGAAGATACACCAGTACTGTAGCAAAAGCTTGCGCAACTTGTAATTCGTGAGTGGTTCTGAAACTTTTAAACGTGTTAGGGTTGGATCGAGTCGGGATGAAATGGGCGTTTATGATGGGATATCGACACGGCGAGGCCGACAGGAAAAAGTGTGAAAGTCACGTTGTAACGATCATGGGATCAAGTGGAACCGAAGAATGCGTTTCGTGATATCCGTGATCATCGATCATGGACCAAAGAGTGGACTCGTCAGATGAACCCCCAACAAGCTAAGTCGAGTGTGGGTATGTAAAAGTGGGGCCATTGAAAAGGTCACAAGGAATATTGAAGTCACAAGGGGAATCTCTTCCTCCGCAAGCTCGAACATGCCTAAGGATGAATTATTAGTGAACACACGCGACTATGAGGCGCGTGCATACAATTATCGTTTGGCCAACTGTCACGCGTCACGACCTGCTAGCGTAGCCCACGGGGACACAAAATACCACGCCATTCCCCACGCCCATTGAAAAGGTCTGGATACTTTGACGATTCATCACCCAGCGCGATGTGCACAGACGCACTGGCGGATGACTGAGAGCATACTTACGCCAAACCGCTAGCTTTATACTTACCAGTTGTTGTCGAGGCTAGTACAAGTTCAAGTTGCTATTCCGAGTCCGACTCGTCCGAACCGAATTCGGACTTTGCCATATCTTATCGACCGACTTTCACTTGCATTGCCTCATCCCGAACGCCCCCGAGTCGCCATATAAAAGCCATTCGGATAGACAACAACCACTCTTCTACACCACTTCACTCGAGCAGCACGCCGATCGCATCATGGTCGAGATCAAGAACAAGGTTTGCCTCATGTACGTCGACAAGCTCCGATCATCTCTCATCAACGCGGAGGCTGATCGTCATGTCTTGCGTTCACAAGCGTTCACGATGGATGGGGGATTTCGCCACAGGAGGGCACGAAAGGAGACGCCATTGAAGCCGCCGATACCACCAACATGGATACCCTCGCCAAGAACTATGCATACCGCACTCTTTACGCACATGGAAATGCGGTTGGGTTGAGTGACGGTCTCATGGGGAACTCCGAGGTCGGGTGCGTTGGTTTGGGGGATACATGTTCTTCTTTCCGGTTCTCTGACGTCTTCCGAATAGACACCTCAACATTGGCGCCGGCCGAATCGTCTGGCAGGACATTGTTCGGATTGATGTGTCAATCGCAAAACGACAGTTCCACGAGAACAAAAGTATCCTCGATAGCACAAAACGTGCCAAAGAAGGTAACGGACGTTTACATCTCCTCGGCTTAGTACGTGTATTTGAATATATGTGTTCCGATTTTTGAAGCCGTGCTTGCAGATCTCAGATGGTGGCGTTCACTCCCACATCCGTCATCTCAAGGCTCTTCTTGAGACAGCAAAAGAATCTGCTGTCCCTCACACCTATGTTCACTTCTTTGGTGACGGACGCGACACCGCTCCCGCATCAGCCAAGGGCTATGCCGAAGATTTGCTCTCGTTCCTGAAGTCCGAAAAGTATGGTGAACTGGCTACTGTGGTCGGTCGATACTATGCTATGGATCGTGATAAGCGCTGGGAGCGCATCAAAATCGCCGTCGACAGCCTTGTTGACGGTGTTGGCGAGAAGACTCAAGATGTCCTCAAGACGATCCAAGAGAGGTACGACAAGAAGGAAACTGACGAATTCCTGAAACCCATCATCGTCAACGGCGACGAAGGTCGCATCAAGGAAGGAGACACACTGTTCTTCTTCAACTACCGCTCGGATCGCATGCGTGAACTTGTCTCTGTAATTGGTTTGCCAGACAAACCTGTCGAGGCGAACATTCCCAAAAATCTTGTGAGCCTCAGCTTTTGTTTGGTGATACTGAAGAAACTGACCAATAAACAAGCACATAACGACAATGTCCCGTTACAATGCCGAGTTCCCATTCCCGGTAGCTTTCCCACCCCAAGCCATGACGAACGTGCTTGCGGAATGGCTCTCCAAACAAGGCCTCTCCCAAGCACATATTGCTGAGACAGAGAAATATGCCCACGTGACTTTCTTCTTCAATGGTGGGGTCGAGAAACAATTCCCGCTCGAAGAACGCCACTTGATCGCGTCTCCCAAAGTTGCCACATATGACTTACAACCACATATGAGCGCCCAAGAGGTCGCCGATAAGGTCGCCGAGGTGGTTTTGACAGAGAGACATGAATTTGTCATGTGCAACTTTGCACCTCCCGACATGGTGGGCCACACCGGCGTGTATGATGCTGCCGTCAAGGCGATTACTGCGACCGACAAGGCTGTCGGGACGATCTACGAGGCGTGCGAGAAGGCTGGATACGTCTTGCTCATCACGGCTGATCACGGCAACGCGGAGCAGATGATAAATCCAGACACGGGAGCGCCCCATACAGCGCACACGACGAACAAGGTTCCGTTCATCATGACTGGAAAGGACCTCAAGTTTGTCCAAGATGAGGATGGTGGGACATCGTCGGACGAAGCAGGAGCATTAGCAGATGTTGCGCCGACTGTACTCGCAATACTAGGATTGTCACAGCCTGAGGGTGAGTATGCAGTCAAGATTTAGACTTGTCCCACTGACACACTTTTTGCAGACATGACCGGTAAGTCACTGTTGAAGAAGAACTAGAATGTACAATGTCTAGAGTTAGAGTCTAGAGACATACTTGGTGTTTATGTCAAGGGAAAGAACAGAATATCACGTGATATGATATCACACAGGATTAGTACGACCCTCGGATCTACTCCTCTTTTTCCTTCAGCGCCCGTCATCAACGATGCCTCCAAAAAAACGCACAAGCCAATCCAAACACACGCCTCCCACGTCGCCTACAACATCTACATCCCATGTAACATCAGATCAACACCATCATCTCCGTCATGCAGGTCCAAGTATCAGCACGCGCTCCCGTGCCAGCCTGAGCGCTGCATCGTCCAAGCCTGCACCTGTACCCGTTCATTTAGAGTCCACCTCCGGGAGCCCACCCACTCAGAAAGAACCACACGAAAAGAAACAGAGAACAGGGATCTTGCCGTCCAATGTACGCACACTGTTCACCAAGCTCATGTACATTTTACTCTTGGTGGTGCTGGTGCTCTTTGGGTGGTATCTCTACGGGATGATAAGGCTGTTGGAGGGTTTGAAGGAGGAAGTTGGGTGGTGGGGAATCGTTGGCGATTCGGGGGTGGAGACGTTGAACCGGTGGGGCTTTGGCCCGAATTCGGGTCCGGGTGTAGGCCAGAAGGGAGGGGCCAAGTACACGAGTGACTGGGAATTGGAAGGGTCGTTGAACGTGCTTGCGGATTCGCTGGGCATTCCAGTGGTGGAAGTCGCGTCTGCGATAAAGCCATTGATTCCGCAGGAGAGCTTGACAAGCATTGCGTCGAAGGCGGAAGAAACAGATGGTTCAGAGGCCGTCCGAATACTGTTCGAGGATATTAAGTGAAACAACAGAAAAGGAAGCACGGGAATCGTGGATGAGGGTGAGGAGGCGGAAGAGGGCGGAGCGACTTAAAAGAAGACAGAATTCCAACTTGCTATAATTGACCATAATCAACACGTTTGTTGCCCTCATCGTGTTTCCCTGATCTTCAGGCGTCAACAAGACAAGCGAATTGCCCCTTTTCACGGCTCGCTACCTGTGCACGGATGCAAATTTCATGATCGTCTACGACCACATTGCGACTCGTAAGACCAATATGCGACGTCGTTTCCAAATGTAAGACATGGATAAAATGGATATGAGAAGGTTAAAAGGAACAAACTGCCTTTTGTGACTTGGCCAGAGTGTCCAGCTGAGGGGGAGTGGGGAGAGGAAGTGGGGTACGGTTTGGGGTCGTGCAGATCGCTAACAGTTGAAACTGAAACGGGGGATTTGGGGACGGTCAACCGTTGCACTGTTTGAAGATAGCAGATACCACTGAACGAAATGCCGGGGAGAAGGGGGATACTGTACAAGGGAGAGTGTGGTAAGAGTCAAACTTGGTGCGCTGATTCTGACTGTGAGAACGAATTCCAAAGTACTTGTCGTGAATGACTATACCGTACTACCGTGACAAGACCTTTATGGTTGTGCCATCGTTTCTCCGTTGCATCCAAACTCCACTCACATAACCAGAAACCCAGAGAAATTCCAAGAAGTTCCTGCATGACTAACGCTCAAGTTAGGCTCATGTTGGATTTAGGTAGGTTGTAATTCCGTTGGACGTCTGACACGGGTCGTGTTTCTGTAGGGGCTGACCATCCGAGTCGTCCAATTTCCACCCGAAAGAGCTGCGCCTTCGGAGGTTGCTTGAAAGCCTCGAAATGTCTTGTTAAACGTCACAGTTTGAACAGTGGTGTCATGTTCAACGTTCAACGGCTTGGCCACGTAGTATGTCTAGATCTGTTGCCAAGGACCTCATCTTGTTGAAGCGAGACTCGGGCGGACTTTGGAAGCATGCACTGCCGCATCAGCATTAATACTGCATCCAAGTCATCACCTTGCCAGTGTTGAAGTTGTTCAATTTGAGATCCGTTCAAGTTCACAGTAAGTGTCTTGCCGTAATCTAGAGGACTGGCTCAGCCGGAATGATCTACGATTTGTACAGAATACATGCAATCCGTGTCACTTGCTCTGCCCTCATGTCTGAACTGAAGGACATCGCACCTTACCACGATTCGGATATGTCACAACCACTACTTGAACTACACCATCCTGGAGACGATCCCAGTCGAGCAAAATCGCTATACGACCGTGCATTTTCACTCTACGACCGGTTCTACGAGAAAGGAGAGATCGCTGACCTTGACGAGGCACTTGCTCTCAACAAGGAAGCGTTGTCACTCCGCCCAGAAGGGCATCCCGATCGGATACTTTCGTTGAGTGAAGTTGCGACTTGCCTTCATGCCCGTTTCAACCTTCTCGGGGTGCCATCTGACCTCGAAGAGGCTCTGACTTACGGGCACGACGCGTTAGAACTTCGCCCGGAAGGTCATCCCGATCGGGCACATTCGCTGTCCAACCTTTCAAACTACGTGTATGCCCGTTTCAAACAATTCGGAATACTATCTGATCTCGAGGAGGCGCTTGCTCTCGAACGCAATGCACTGGAATATCGCCCGAAGGGAGACCCTGAACGAGCCGTTTCACTAGGTAACCTCGCGTGGTACTACTATGCCCGTTTCACCCGATTCGGCGCACTATCTGACCTTGATGAGTCGCTTACTCTTGAGCGCGAAGCATTAGAACTCCGCCCACACGGGAATCCCTACCGATTTGCTTCGCTAGGGAATATGTCCAACTACCTCCACTCCCGTTACAAGCAGTGCGGAACGTTATCCGACCTTGACGAGGCTCTTACTCTTCAACGCCATGCTTTAGAACTTCGCTCCGCGGGACATCCAGATCGAGCCTTCTTATTTTCCAACCTTGCGAGCTCTCTAATGACTCGTTTCAACCGGCTCGGTGTCATGTCTGACCTCGACGAAGCACTTGCCCTCGAGCGCAGTGCACTGGATCTTCGCCCGCAGGGCCACCCTGGCCGGGCCGCTGTTCTACAGAGCATCGCGAGTTGCCTCTTCTCTCGTTTTACACAACTTGGAACACTTTCCGACCTCGATGAGGCGCTTGCGCTTCAGCATGATGCATTGGAACTCCTCCCAGAGGGGCACCCGACTCGAGCTACTTCATTGTCTCTCATCGCAGCTTGTCTCTACACCCGTTTTTCACAACTCGGAGTGATATCCGATCTCAACGAGGCGATTTCTCACCAACGCAATGCATTAGAACTGATACTACCCAATCCCATTCGGGCCATCCCGCTAAACAACATGGCGACTTATCTGCAGGCCCGTTTTAGCACGCTTGGAACGCTATCTGACCTCGACGAAGCGATTTCGCTCGAGTGTGATGCTCTTAATTTTTGGCCGCAGGGGGATCCTGATCGGCCCATCACACTGGGTAACGCTGCGGACTTGTTTTATGCCCGTTTTAGACAGGTCGGTTCGATAGCTGATCTAGATGGGGCAATTACCCTCGCGAAGGATGCGCTAGAGCTTCTTCCGCAGGGGCACCTTCATCGACCAGTTTCTCTGGCCAACATTGCGTTCTACTTGAATGCTCGTTTCACTCGCCTTGGGAGATCATCTGATCTCGACGAGGCACTTGTACTCGAACGTAGTGCTCTGGAGCTTCGCCCAAACGGACACCCTGAACGTGCACAATCCCTCGGCCACCTCGCTCATCGCCACCTTGTTCGATTCAGAAATTCCAGTATGCATGACACGGCAGACTTGCGGGAATCTTTCGGAATGTATTCCCAGCTTGCTGAACTTCCTCAAGCAGCGTCTTTCACTACCCTCGAATGGGTGAAAGAATGGATCCAGGCAGCTGAAGAGTTCGAAGACATCACGATGGTCTTGGCTTACCAAACGTTTTCGCGCCTCGGTGTTCACTATTTCGCCACTCTGCCCTCTCTGCCTCAGCATCTTGCACTGCTCAAGCAGCTCGTGACATCTACAGCTGTCAACGCTTTTTCAGCTTGCCTGCGCCATGGAAATTCGTCCAATGCAGTCGAGCTTCTTGAGCAAGGTCGGGGTGTTTTCTGGGGTCAGCTACTCCGTCTTCGCTCCCCCCTTGACGATGTGATGGCATCAGGTGCTGCGGGTAAGGACTTGGCGAAGAAGTTCACCCAGTTGACGTCCTTGCTTCGCACGGTCCTCGATCCCCCTCCCAATGCTCAGTCTCAGCAGGCGTCTCAGCAGGAACGGGCTTTCAGTCTCCAGATTCAATTACAGGGTGTTATCGCCGATATCCACAAGCTGCCTTGCCTCTCTCATTTCCTCCAACCTCGACTCTTTTCAGAACTCCGGACCGCAGCTGACGGTGGACCGGTCATCATCGTAAATGCTAGTCAATACAGTTGCGATGCATTGATAGTTCTATCCACCCAAGATCCAATCCATATCTCCCTCCCCATTACGAAACTCCGCGTCTCTCAGCTATCGCTGGAACTTCGGGCTCTTCTTGCACGCGCAAAATTCAGGGATGCGGCGAGGGACCTCGTCGCCTTTCTACGAGAACTCTGGGACGCTGTCGTCTTTCCTATCGTGAAAACCCTCGAAAAGTTCTGTTTGCATCGATCACGAATCTGGTGGTGTCCGACCGCCGAGTTCTCCCTTCTTCCGCTGCATGCTGCCGGGACATATAGGAAGGGTCAACCGAACCTCTCCAGGCTCTATATTTCTTCTTACACGCCAACTCTGACAGCTCTCGTCCGTTCTCGTAGTCGAGTCTCAATGGATACGCCCGCTGAGCCGCATAACTTTTTGATCGTAGGCCAGTCGCAGGCTCTTGGACACAACAAACTCGTTTCAGTGAACAACGAACTATCCAGTGTATCGCGGCACGTTGGACCTGTCAGCGTCCTCACACGTGTCCAAGACCAGGACGCCAACATCATCGCAGTCGCCGAGGAACTGAAAAAGAATGACTTTGTTCACCTCGCCTGCCACGGCATCCCGAACCGAAAGCAGCCATTCGAGTCCGGGTTCGCATTGGACGATGGGTTATTGAAAGTTGAACGCATCATGCAGTACAATTTACAGGATGCGCGGTTTGCATATCTGTCTGCATGTCATACGACAGTTGGGGACAAGGAGAGCCCAGACGAAGCCATCCATCTCGCTGCGGCGATGCAGTTTGCCGGGTTTCGTTCTGTTATTGGGACGATGTGGGCTGTGGACGACGCGCACACCAACGAGATCACGTCCAAGTTTTACGAATGTATGCTAGATGGGGCTTCTGGGCAATTAGATTATACCCGTGCGGCGCGGGCTTTGCATAAGACGATGAATTCGGTTTCGAAGGAGATACCATTTGATCAACGGATTCTGTACGTACATATTGGCGCGTAGTGATTTTTTACTGTTCTGCGCGTACGTGCTTTCGGCGGGAGCGAGTAGTATGCTACTTCATTGCTACGAAAGTAAGACTACAAACCTCCAGTACTTGATCGCTCAGCTGGCTCAGGTATGGGAGCAGCTGTACTTCCGATTCAGCTTTTCTCTAACCCCAACAGGCCAACCCCGTTATGATTAAACTATGGGCCTGGTGCCATACCAAATGGAGAGGTCCGCGGTCGAACTCTTACAAAAGCTTCTTCAATTGAATTCGCAGGTTCGTTGAGCCTGAGACCGCCAGATGCCGTGCAGGCTGTGGCACAGAACCAGCCCTGATAACTTGAAAGCAAGGTCTGGAGCTCGTAGTACTAATTCAAATGCTGAATAGTCTAAGTGTCGCAGAACCCTGTCTGCCAAAAGGGTCTATAAACCGTTTCTCGTCACCTTTCACAACTTGAGGCCGATGGAAATGCTGAACGCTCAGTGCAAGTAAAACCATACATTGTGCGGAAGAGTGACCTTTGCAGCAGGAGATAAGATCAGCACGGTGACTATGACCCCGGACAGTGTTTGAGACAAATTGCATTATATAATAAACATTTTACCTCATGGCCTGCGGAGAATAAATATTCCATGTCGGAAGTTGCTTGCATGCATCACTAGTACTAGCACTAACAGTCTCTTCAAGTTCACAACTGAAATGGATCCGGGTCAACACTTATCTCATACAATGTAGGGAAAACACCACACGACAGTCCACGCTGTACCAATACGCCTTCCTCCATGCTCGACACCTAACTGGTTTTGCCCATGCACTGCCAGTGGTGCCTATTCTGTTTTTCCTTATTGCCTGGCAACCTTGCAAGCAAGGTTCGCACCAACCAAGTCGGCTTTCCCCGAGTTTGCTAACCGTTCTCTAATTAGAACTGAATTCTGCACCGATGGGGTTCAGAATCATTGCCTCCGAGGCGTCCTTCAACTCAAGGGACATAAGTTACCTCGTGGGGTCCCGGATATATATTTCGTGTCCCAGGGTCCACGTGTATGTACTATATAGCTTGCTAGTGGTGCAGGCACTATGCTCAAGTCATCACCGCTCCTTAATCCCTCCAGCCACCCATCAATCATAATCCCCTACAATCGGAATTTAACAAGCAGAGATCACAATGGGC
>JBBPTX010000220.1:0-44857 GCA_038094595.1 Pulveroboletus aff. annulatus
GCCGACGCAGCCATCCCACCCATCTCCCCATTACGTCCCCCCTCCTACCTCCGCACCAACGTATGGTTTCGATGATACCAGGTCGACTGCAACTTACGACCCCCAACCGCAACCGCAACAGCCCGTCCGTGGACATCCCCAAGTACAAGACTCTCGGTACGTAATTCGCACACCCGTTCCATCGTGTCCCAACACCCCTCCGTTTCGCAGGGATTCCCGCGTTTCGATCCCAGATCGCGCCCGGTACTCTCAGCCGCAGCCTAAAGTCGCTGATGCTCGCATAGATTCGCGTCACGACATGTTTCCCCATCCCCCTTCCGCGTCCATGCCTGCCTCTGCCGCTATCGACGCCCGTCACGCCCAGTCGTACGCCCAGCACGAGTCGCGTCCCACTTACACCCACCAGGGCGACTCGTCGCGTCCGGGCACGTCCTACACCCAGGCACAACCGGCCGCACCTCCGCCCCAGCCTCAGCCCGAGGTGACCCGCCCTTACCCGCCAGAGACGCGGACCAGCGCATATACTCAGGACTCCAAATACACGTACACGCCGTCTGAGCCTGCAGCCCGTCCCGGAGCGACCTATCAGCAGGATCCGCCAGGTCGCGTCCACTATCCCCCAGAGGGACCGACACGTCCTCAGCACGCACAGGATTCGCGGGCCGGATATGCTCATGGCCAGGAACCCCATACCAGCAACAGAACCACGCCCTATGTCGCAGAGACACGACAGTCCTCTGCATACATCTCTCAGGACACGAGACATGGGTACGCCCCTTCAGACGCATCTGCCGTCCCGTCACCCTACGTCGAGCAAAGGCATGCACCTCAATATGTAGCCAACAATGGGTGTCAGCGATCCTCGTTTGGCGACTCGCGTTCTGCTGCTGGCGCGTACTCGGTGAGCAACAGCGAGGCCGCAAGAAACGGGTACACGACACCCGAGACCGTGTCCGTTTCAGCAATCGTACCCTCGCAGCGTCAGGCTCCCCCGCCAGCTGCCCCACAGCACCAACTCGCACGACAGAATGGACAATCGCACAACTACCCCCCAAATCTCTCTCCATATTCACAGCATACAGCACCAGGTTACAGCAGCTCTCCAGCCTCTAATTCACAGCAGCAGCATTCTTCCAGCGTCGCACCGCCGCATTCCCAATCCCAATCCTACATTCCGCCACAGCCCACCGCGCATGCATCCCACGCCGCCCACTTGTCTCAGCAATCGCATGGGCCTCAGTCTGCGCATACCTCTATCCCGACTGTTCATCCAACGCAGGCTCAAACGCATACATCGCACTCGCTTGCTCATTCGCAGCCACAACCTCAGATGCATCATCCCGAGGCGCCTCGTCCTGCGTACGTGTCTCCAGCTGACACCATGCACGCCAGGGAGGCGAGGTTCACTCTGAGTGCCATCACCGTCAGCGAGCGCGAACGAGAGCGCGAACGCGAAAGGGAGCGGGAGCGGGAAGAAAAGGAACGCGAACGAGAAAGGGAACGTGAACGCGAGCGGGAGAATCAGCGAGAACGCGAACGCGAAAGCCAAAGGGAGAGAGAAAAGGAACGCGAGCGACTGGCGGAGCTGAGAGAGAAGGAACAAAAGGAAAGAGAACGGGACCGAGAGCGCGAAGGCGTCATGCACGAAGTGCTCAAGCATTGCACCATCTTGTACGATTTCGCGACGCGTTATGGTGAGTGGCGTTCCCTCCGACAATGTGTCTCTCACTCTTGTGGTATACACAGCGCAATTGCAATCATCGGCACCTCTTGCGCAACCATCTGCGGAGGAGCTCGCGGAGATGACACACCGCGCCCAAGAAGTCGTCCGTCTTCTTGAATCCCTGCGATCGCCCTCATCGGGAAAATTAGCACACGCATCTGCTGCATCATCCTCATCCACTCTAGCTCCCGGGTCCGGACCCCATTCGTCCATCACATCTCCCGCGTTTGGCGACCGAACAAATGCGCATCCCGCGCTAAACGCTAGTGGCTCCTCAGGTGGAGCACCGATCGATCTGGACACGCGTGCACCCAAACGTCCCTGGGAAGAGACACAATCGTCGAGTACCCTCCCGCACGTTTCTCAGCTTCAGCTGTCGAATTCTCCCGCTGGCACGAGCCAAGCGGGTGGCCAAACTGCGGCCGAGCGGAGTGCTGCCGAAAAGGATATGGAGATCATTCGCACCAAGCGTGCGCTCACGACGAGCTTGGCAGCTGCAGCCGCCGCCGCTGGTGGCACGGGTTCCGTGGCTGGGGCTGTCGGAGGTGCAGTTGGTGCTGGCAAGAGCAAGTATAGAAAGCGAAGTGTAAGCGCGCTTTTTGTTGTTTGCGTTTCCATGGAATTTGGGGACACGTGCTGAGCGTGCTTTTTTTTTTTTAGCGCGCGACCCCTCCTGGCAAGTGTCATTCGTGTAATATTCGGGAGACGCCAGAGTGGCGACGAGGTCCGGACGGTGCCCGGACGCTGTGCAATGCCTGTGGCCTTCGTGCGTATCCGTTGATCTGTGTGAGTGTGCTGTGCTGAGCCGCGTGTGTCTAGATTATGCCAAGCTCGTGCGGAAACGCGATAAAGCACTCGCTGCCGAAGGCGGATCCGGAACGGCCATGCGTATCGATATGGAGATGCTCCGCGCCTCTGCGCGCGCTGCAGAGAGCGAAAAAGCTGCACGGGCTGCTGCTGCCAACGGAGCCAACGCGAGTGGGAGCTCTGCGAGCGGGTCAAATGGGGGTGGGGAGATGGACAAGATGAGCGTGCACACGGGATCGTTTCAGATCGTGTCGATGGGGATGAGTGTGGATGGGGAGTCTGGACAGGGGTCTGGCGCGCAGACGTCGGGTGCGTCACAGGCGCCGGGTCCAGCGCCACCTCCGTCGCAG
Source organism: Pulveroboletus aff. annulatus (assembly GCA_038094595.1). Classification (NCBI taxonomy): domain Eukaryota; kingdom Fungi; phylum Basidiomycota; class Agaricomycetes; order Boletales; family Boletaceae; genus Pulveroboletus; species Pulveroboletus aff. annulatus. Next base: position 2,881 of record JBBPTX010000220.1, read on the forward strand.
GCGCAGACACAGACGCAGAAGCAGACGCAGACGCCGCAAGGGCAGGGGCAGGGGCAGGGGCAGCCGACGCAGCTGGCGACGCCCGCAGGTTCGGGGCATGTGCATGTGCACGGGCAGGGGCAGGGCCACCCTGCGTTGCCGCCGCCGCATGCGCATGCGCAAGGGAATGCGCACTATGGACAGAGTCAGGGGCGTGCGCATCCGGGGCCGCCGCTCCCCCCGTGGACGGGCAAAGCGTACGGACACGAGATGCAGCACCCTCAACAATCGTTTATCCGGACATCGCACTCGGTGTCGAGCGGGGCGTCCCCACCTTGAGATGCTGATGAGAAGAGAAGAGAAGAGCGAGCGATCCCTTGTCAAAAGAATGCTGTGGTTTCCGTTTCTGTTTCTTTTTTTTTCCTTGTGCCATGAAACGACACCATGTGATGGTCCTTTCCACTACCCAAGTTTCTTTTTTGTATGCCCATGCACGTCGCTCGTGTTGGGATTTAATCATGCTATTTGTAAAACGAAGTTGTAGATAGAGTCGATGTGGCCTAGTGCCCCTTTCTGTTCTGTCTGTCCTTTCTTTCTCACCCTTTTCTTGTCCCTGTTGCGCTCGGCGTGTATTCTTCACTGACCCTCGTTTCGAAACGCAACCTTTTTGAAAAAAAGTGCTTATAGCAGTAGAGTACCCGTACCAATACATACCCTACGTTACATCGATGCGCTCCTGGAGTAATTTTGGGGCTTCGATCGACCGCTCGCGCCTCGTATGTACATGACATTGCCCTCGTGCTTATCGTCAGCGGTCTCACCAGATCGATGGGACAAAAGACGACGCGGTGTGGGCGATGGATCGATGGATCGGGGTTTCGGTAAACGAGATGAAAAATCGGCATGGGGGCAGGCGGAGGGTCGGGATTGGGTCCTCGGGGGGGTGGGTCGGCGTCAACCCTGGACCTGGACTTGGACCTGGGCCCAAGACGTGGCGCGTGCGCCCGTGTCGACCATTGACCAATAATGCCACTTTGCAGATCGCACATCGATATCGATATCGGTATCGGTTGCATCGGGGTCGACGAAAATGACCGTGACCGTGATCATGATCATGATATCGGTGACACGTGGGAGGGACTTGGACAATGTACATGCGTTCCATTTTTTCTGGCGCACATGATCGGCGCCGGTGCGATTGACCGCGAGGGAAGGAAGGGGGGGGGGGGGTCTGAACGGCGCACGCACTGGCATGACTTGCGATCGGATTGGCCCGGGGTAGATCGAATCGGTTCGCCAGGCGACGTGCGATACAGGGTGGACCGTCATCGCCTTGGTTGCTTTCTTTCCTTGTCGAGCACCTGTCTGCGCGCGTTCGGCCCGCTGTCCATTGGGACCCGGATCTAGGCCGTGACGTCGTGGCGGGCGAGGCGACAGGCGTGCGTCCAAGGACGACGTCCAGAACGCGAACCTGTTTGAGCGGTCCATGCAACGGGCGAGGGCAACACCGAAAAGAAGAACCAAAAAAAAAAAAAAAAAGACGCATCACACGAGAAACGATAGAAACCCGTCCGCCCAGTCCATGCACCTCGGCGTATCGGAGGATTCCATGTGCGACACAGTTGTCCACGGAGCGGTGACAGAACGAGCTCGGGGGCGGTGACGCGGCCATAGGATGAACCATTCCACCCACGTGCCATCATTTTGAAAGAAAAAGAAAAGAAAAGAAAAATGGAAGCAAAAAAAAAGAGACAAGGAGCGATGTGACCCCGGTCGAACGTGTCACGAGACGGAACGTGTCTCGTCAGCCTTGTCCTATAGTCACCGCGACGCGGGAACAAACCATGACGGGGCGAGTCGTCGAGATCGTATCTCAGTTGAAAGGCGCCTATGCCAATGGGCCGCGGACGATGTGGATTGAATCGACTCAGGGCACGAGGTGGGGGAATGCCAGTGGGTTGGCGGTGGAAACGCCACGAAGGCGTGGCGTGGCGCGCATGGGATATTTTGGCTCGAACTGTAACGTGAGCCCTCGGAGGGACGGCCGCCGCCCCGGGATCCCTAGACGGGAAGGTGAGCAGGCAAATTTAAACGCGACTTGGGGCCTTGACAACTTTATCTGTGTAATAAGTGCTGGGGCTCTCCGCGTGCTCTGGACCGGTGCCCAGAACTGTGTCAATGTGATGCAGCTCGGTTGTCGATCGACATGGGGATATCAGGTCGACTGGCATGTCAGCGTTTCAGCAGCCATTCGCCGTCTCCTCATCGCTGTCTACGATCGAGGCTGAGAAAGGATGTTTGCTCTGCAAAGCTGTACTTGGAAGACTCCACTGGCACCGCCTTGGGCTTCAAGTTGGAAGAAGCGGCCGCTGAAGCGCGGACCAGTCAGCTTACCTGGTGGCAGGTTTGGGTTACATTGTTTACCATACGGAAATATGGTGGCCCATCTTCAAGCAGAGGTAGATTCACCACAGCTTCGTCGTCGTTCGAACCACATTTACTTAACTGAGCTACCTGCCTTTTCGGCCCGAAACTACATCAGATTACACGGGGCCCGCTCTCCGCCCACGTACCTTGGCTAGCTTCTCTTCTCCAATCACGTCTTTGTTTTGCGTTGCTTGACGGCAGCAAGGTGGGGTTAGAAGTTGCATCCTCTTTGAGGTAGATACTCTATACAGCCAAGGTACATAAACATATGATCCGGTTTCATTTGTCCAAGTTCCTGAACGTGTTCAACGAACCTGAAGAAAACACCATATCTGTCGTGAATCCTCGTTCATTTCCGTATCATCAGATTCAAGGGGCCATCAGCATCTTGACGTCTCATCGCTAGGCGTAACAAGAGAAAAACGGCATTGTTCTCTTGAGATCTGCCACGCCTTCACGAAACAGGTTCCTATAGAGAGCCGATCTCGTCCGCGTAGACATGATTTAATGCGATTCGTGGGGAATTGATATAGCGATCGGTTTCAAGTAGAGTTCAGTCCGGCTGGTTGCGATTGGCGATGTAACAGAACTTTGCTTCTGCGTCGCAGACGATGATAGATCCGAGCCATAGCGAGATTCCAAGTTGAAACAAGTCGTCAGATGGTTATTCATTCGATGACTCGATCAACGAGCGGCATCCCCCAATGCTCGGGAGCTATGGGAGATTAAAGGACCCGCCGGAAGGGGAAACACAGTGCCCTAAGATGCACATAGACATTTGGCATTGAACCACTGCTAGCATCCTATGCCAAGGTTGGTTGTGACGTCTCTACAACCAGCTCCACACTACACAGCAGCTCACAATTGTTCCGATTCGCGGTCCGGAGGAGATAACGTGTCCTTATCGGAAGAAATGGAATTGCATGTGAGAGTGTGGTGTATCCGTAGAGGGGACCTTTTTCCGGGAGTTCGGCGAGTATGGTAGAGCAGTGTTCCCAATGGGAGCTGTGAGAGATTAGGGCGGCTTAGTTAATTATACCAAGATACCCTACCTCCACCGACATTCGATCAGTGCAGTGTCGGGTTTATTTAATATTCGGGAGCTATGAGAGATCTGGAGGACCTGGAGAGAAAGCGTAGTGGTCGATTAAGTACACCGTCCCCGAGATATATCACCTTCACCGACATTCGACCAACGCCACAAACCGCTGACAGCACTGTCTACCAAACTCGATCAGAGATACAGGGTCGTTAAAGGGGCCGGATAGGGTTATTGTCTCCCTTTTTCGCAAGATATCGGAGCGAGATGAAGGGGTGAGAAATGTAGCTTGCCTCCAATCGGAGAAAGATTTTCCGACCAAAACTTGGTGGGTACCGTGACACCGTGGAACATGGCTCGGATCCAGTATCTAGCTGGTTAACGGAATTCCATGCGAGTGGCGATTGTCGCGTCAATAATGCAGTATGTGTCTCGTCGGCATCCCGGAAGGCCGTGTAGAGAGAGATTCGGAATGGAACGTGACATATATTGCTTCTAGCGGATTGTCTCGGAATGCAGTTTTGAAACCGTATGGAGACGTCAATCAGTAGGAGTTCCGTGGGGCCCACGTATTCCAGATTTTTGGAGCTATGCATCGCCGTTAGACGCTTCCTATTCCTTCACGAGTTCGTCCGGGAGAACCAGCGCGACCTTGAATCTTGTAATTTACAACCCTTTCATGGGTTGAGTCGTTTCCAGCCTGGGAGGAAGGAATCAACAACCTCTTGCTTACGCAAGCACAAAGTTCCAACTTCGAGCTCGACTTCACATACCTAGTGTCGGATAGTACTCTTGGCGGGACCAACGTCGGGAATGCATGCAAGTTATGTTCGTGCAGCACAATCTATTTCTTCAAGGCCTTTGAACCCTCACGAAGCATTAACTGCGGCCATATACCCGCCCATTCCGTGAGTCACTTCGATGTGCCATGGAATGTTCATGCCAACTTGAATGAGTTCTAGATTATATCGTAGATTGCTGAGAGCACACAGAAGGCTCCCGATTGAGATGCGCTCGCTTGGAGATGCATATGTCAATGATGGTAAATGGTCTTCTCCAACGATCCCTATGCGTGTACGTCAGTTGGCTAAGGATTTCCTGGAAGAGTTTCGCCGTCATCGAGAGGTTACAAATCCAGTGCATGTCATGGGTTTCCTAACGCAGTGGAAAATGTATCTGGACGAACTACCTCGCGACCCAAGCTCCAAGAATTTTAAGAAGCTCGATCCCACCGTGTACGAAAAGGAAAGTCTTCACATGCATTTATCATGCTGACAATTCATTATTGGCTTGGTTATGATCCTTTAGATGTCTGCAGAGCAGTTGGGACAATTATACGAGCTCATGCATGCGTCCAAGGGTGTTTGGAAGCCCGTCAGTGAAGATGGATTTGACCCGAAACATGGCAAATCGTGACTCGGATGGTGTCTAAGCACGACACGCCCTCTTATACGCTTGGTCTAATTACGGGAATCTAAGGAAGATCAAATTTGGATAATACATAGTCCGAGTAACATCTGGCAAGTGTTCCCAAGGACGGTGGTCTGTGGCTACGAATCGTTATCATCTAGTTCGAGTATCGTCGGCTTCCGTTAGATATGAACCCACGAGGCGTGTGTCCATGAGCTAAATTTAACTGTCCCATTACAGAGCGATATAAAGGGGCGACCCAGTCCATCAGCTTCTCATTCTATCATCGACCACCATGTCCCAGGCAGCGGTTCGTTCTTGGTGAATCGTCCCAGCCACAAATCTCTCACTCAGTTGATAGTCTATCCCTTCCAACAACCGGCCATATGCTGATCTCCCCCCGATTATCACCCAGTTGTTTGAAGCCAAAGCGCGCAAAGGTACGATCACTGTTGGCTTACACAGGCTCTCACGTTTACCTTTGTCTACTAGGCTTGAGCTTCCAGAAGCTGGCAGAGGCTATCGGACGGGACGAGATCTGGGTGGCTGCTGCTTTCTACGGCCAAGTGCGTCTTTCGAACACAGTCAACTCTAGATCTATGTACGAGGTCAGATCATTCTTCTTGCCCCTTGCAGGCGAAATTGTCTACAGAAGAGATCGAAGCACTCGCACGTGTCCTCGACATTCCCCTGGCGTCCATTCAGAACGAACTAGGCTCACATTGGTGGCCAAACCGCGGTTTGGGACCAATTCCTCCGACTGATCCTGTCATCTACCGGTTGTATGAGGTATAAACATCCTTCGAATCGGTAGTATCGTGGTTAATCTCTGTCTTCGATGTCGGTAGAGTGTTCTGGTTTACGGTCATGCCATCAAGGTACGTAAGATCCCTGCCCTTCCTTGACCCGAAACTCATGTACACCTCAACCCCAGTCTGTCATTCACGAGAAGGTATTTGTGATGATGTCGTACAAATACACGCGTAAAATGAACTCATGTCGCTCCCCTCAGTTCGGTGATGGAATCATGTCCATGATTGACTGCAAGGTCAACGTAACCAAAAAACCCGATCCAAAGGGTGATCGTGTGGTCCTTACGTTCGAGTAAGTCTTCGGGTTGCTTGTTAATCATCCTCTGACAACCCGTCTGGCCAACAGCGGAAAATTCTTACCTTATGCTAAGTGGTAAATCGATTGTTTCTCGTAATGTGTGCTATTGTCAGCCACAAAACCTGTACCTTTGTGTCATTTTCACTCGGGCCAATCGTCAGTCTGCATGTGTATGATCTCGCGTTTCAATCTGAGCCGGCTAGGAATGCCATATAAGTAGAATAAGGTCAGGGTTCGCCTTCCTCATCTTCGTTCCTCGCTGTCACCATGTCGACCTCATCCTCCGAGGAGGGCTCCCAACTAGTCGGCCGCTACACTGCTTCGTCTGGTTTAGAGTCAACCGGATCCCTCCTCTCCCTTGTACCGTCGAATCCGTCTGCTGGTCAGACAGAGATCACACCACCTACCTCTCCATCACCATCCGAGTCAAAGGTACGCACGCCAAGAGACATCCTCGACGCTTCTCTTCGACTGGGCCAGGTCTTCCTGCATGAAGACGGAACACTCACGAAGTCAAAATCTCTTAAGCAGGTCCATCCCTGTGTGCCCCTTACGTATGTCGCTAGCGACGAAGCAGGCTACGACGCTGACGGTGATGGAGACGAGGACGGGAATGGAGATGAAGGTATCCTCCGCGCAGCTGGTGCTGGCACCATGAGGAGACCTACCCGCCGCCCCACGTTCGTTCGCTTCGACACCCGGCAACATAGACGAGTCGCGAGCATGCTTGCGACCGACCTACAACGCACTTCACCACATCCCAACTCAAAGTTTGGCGCGCTGCTTCCCGCATCCCGTCAGAACCAGAAATCCGCCTTCGCTGCTTCCATCTCCAACACAGAGTGTTATGAGCTACGACGACGACCAAGAACGGAACCGGAGCCAGAGCGGGGTCTGAGACCTAGCCCGGTGGGTCTTGGGATTGGCTTCCCGGAGAACCATCCCCTGCGAAACCGGGCATTTTCCATGCCAGCCTTTCCAAGCAAAGAAAATCCGAGTTCTGGGGCGCAGAAACAAGTGCATCCACGGTGCAAGTGGTGGTCTCCATCAGGGTCCGAGTCGGAGTCCCCACCGACCGCACTAGCGGCCCCTAGTGGCAAGCAATGCAGGAACCTGAAGAAACCATCGCAGGTCGATCGCACGATGGATGTGTGTGCACTACGTCCAGTACGGCGTGTGTCATGGTTGCGTCCGGCGTTCATGGAGGTGCCTCTTTCCTCCATCAAGTACCTATCAAGAACCTTTACTGATCGCTGTGGCAATGGTTATCAGGGTTATCGTACCAAGTCCAAGTCGAGGAAGGTCGAGGGGGTGGGGGGTGGAGTCGCACTATCATGATAGGTGGTATGGTCCAACGGGGGCGATATACGGTAGCGCGTTTGGCTGGGTAGCTTGGATGTTGCCGGATGAATACAGTGTCGCTGGACTCGGACATGGGAAGCCACTTTTAGATGGACTTAGCGTTCTCGTACCATGAAACATTTCTGGTGCGTCCTTGCCCACGAGTTCGATCTCGTTATCTGTTCATCCATTGGGTGGTAGGCGATATTGCTCGCAGGTTCAATCGGAACAGAGGGTAGCGACTTATCGAGTCGTCGCGAGCGCTAGCATAACAATCGTGGACTCGGACGTGACGGCGCACTCGTTACGCTGCCTCGATGAAGACATTCCTCAACCATTCTTGTCAAACTCATCCTCAAGGTTTCATAGCATCACGTATCATCTTCCCACCGACCCGGGCCACGCGGATACCTGTTTATTATTCGGACTTGTCTAGTGACGATTTCATCGGAGTTGTGCTAGGGCAATTCCAAGTCTCACACACTATTCCTAAGTTGCTCCTCGTCCCCACCCAATACTTGTAAGTGAGTGTTTGAGAGCGAAAACATGCTAATAACTTGCTTTCTGCAGTTGGCTGGGTAAGTATGAGCAAGGGTTTGAAAAAATCAGTCACGCCTCTGGCTGCGCAAGCATGGTAGTAGTCTGCAACTTTTCTCTGTGTCTTTCGTCCTCTAAATTTTACGCGCCTTTCCTGCCTCCTGTCATGACCTGGGGGCGGAAAAATGGTTTAAGTAATGAATGTCCTCCTGATTTGTGTTCAACCTGCAAGATATACATGATAAAGTTACTGAGTATTATGTTGTCACTACTTTCGCCACCATCCAGTCTCCATCCAAGATCTCGAGCTCCAAAGGGAGTGAATAATTCACTGTCTTCCCCAGCGTTTTACAGATCTCCTTCAAACTTGTCGGCGACTTGATCAAACATAATACGCTCCTGATGTTGTTCCAAATATAATACTTAGTCCCTACCTCGCTGACCCTACTCTGCAGAAAGAACACGATGTCGCCAATTTCAGAAGTACGTGTCAGGAGTGGTCGAGGAACTACTAAACCGTATGCTGTGAGCAATAATTTGAAAACCCCATTACGGCCTTGCCAATAGTAGTAGGGTTCATGTGGGTGAGGTGGGAGACCAGCCGGCGCTGTTGCATCAGATGGCACCGCGGGGATGGTTGGTATCTGGAAGTGACATTGACGGATGGGATATCTAGGCCCGACGACAACAATCGAAATCTTCATTAGTAAGAGAATAGGGATACTAGGGATCAAGTTCGCTGTGATAACACCCGTGATGAGTGTTTGGAAGTGGCTCTAATTCGCGGAGTTTGGGCCCGGATACTACAAAAAGTCGTAGAATTGAAATTTTCGGTTCAACTGTAAGCCCACTGGCATACTCGTCACGTGCACTGTACTATATCTACCTTGCGTCTCATAGATAGCAGTCAGTCGCATCTTGTACCCGTAGGTCTTAGTCGTCCCAACGCAGCGTGGTCCTGTTCTGTTGTGCCCGCTCGTCTCAGTGTTTCCCGCCGCGGTCACGGTGGGCTTCCATCAACGTTTGAACGGCGAGTGTTTCAAGTGATGGTAGTGACTTCCACTTCATAGTGGGAGTCTTCTGTCATATCTGCTGTTTGCCAAGTCCCCTAAGTGCCGCAAATCCTGCCAGTAACCAATGGTTCGCAACTTGGAATCCTTTCCAGCCTCTCAATGTTATCATGATGCCAGCACTTCAAAGTTCGAGGCGATGACTCTGAATCGTGACATCCGAGATACCGGCAGAGACAGCGTCCAGTTTGCGCACAAGGTAGTTGATCCGGAGAAGGCCCTGCCAAGTGTAATATTTGGAGGGTGCAGTTGTGGTGACACTCATGTGTGTCAGTGTTCTGCACTCTTCCATTATTCGAGAAGCCAGGTTCCGAAAAATTTCCAGCGTACACGACATCACTACCATTGGCAAGGTTACAATCTGAACTTGCATCACAATTTACCCTTCTGTATCCTCAGGCTACAGCACTGCCTTAGTCCGAATCTAAGGACGCCGGTTCCATAGATTCCAGTTTCAAATCCGCCAAGTATCCCCGATCCCCCAACTTATCTATGGTCGCCTTAATCTCCTCCAGCCCATGTGCTACGATGTGACAAACGGAACGCTCTATCCCGTTCCAGACATAAAAGGATTTCTCTCCCCGTTTGGGTTCAGCCCGAACGATAAACAGGACGTTGCCATACTCGGGTTTGTGAGTCCAGAGAGGCTCTGCATTCTGCAGGCCGTAATCCGTCTTCAGCATGTCCTTGATGTCACCCGGTTGGCCAGCCCAATAGTAATTTTCATACATGTAGGCTTTTTCATCAGTCCAACCTTTGGGAGGGGTGATATCCTTGAACGATCCAACAGGAGCTGATGACGACGCCATATCTTATGGTCTGTCAAGATGCGTCAAGATCAAATCAATACACGGCAGACGATGAAATGGACCCACTGTGTAAAGTTGAACCGTGGGTCAAATGCGAGGTGATGGTGATATCCAATAGGGTTACCCTTTTTTGAGGCGGCGCTCTCGCTTTATAGCCAGATGAGCCAGACGCCCTGTTGTCTAGGTTCAATCCTCGGAGTCTCTGCCGGCTCCAAGTCTCCGGGGCGTCTTTCCACTAGGACTCCCACCGCCATACGGTCCATAGTAACGGGGAACTGTGGCTTTCGGATTCGTTTGTGGACCGTCGGCTTTGAAATACTGGAACATTCCTTTACCCTAGGCGTCAATCTTGACATCCTTTACGTCCGCAGGCCCACAGATTTCCGGCTTTAACTTCGCCGGAGAGGGACGAGACGGGAGGACGGATTCAGGTTGACGGAAATATCATCGCCATATGGTCATCCAGCGTTCTGATTCCCGCCCACTACTCCTGCGGACGTATTTGTTGCCAAGAAGCCGCCCCAGCGTCTCTAGTCTGTTGGGTATACCAGGTAAGGCACCTCTTTCCTTCATCTCCCGCATGGTGGACACCGCCAGCAGGCGCCACGCCTGGCTCCCGCAGCCATGCGCGCCCAGGAACATTCATCTGTCAGTGACCATCACAGCTTCCGAAATATTTTGGTTGTGTGGGCGCAGAGTCCTTTCTGAGCTTTGCCCTTCCGATTTCGGCTGATGCAGACCGGTGAATTTATTGTATATAAAGTCTGTTCATCGATTTCCAGAAGTACTCACCTTCACGATTTTGTTAGTCGAGTCCCAGTTGCGACATGGAGTTGATCGTCGACCCGGCTTTTGCTCCCATTCCTGCATTCGGTGGCGGAAATCTATTCAGTTTCGAAGCAGCATATAACTGGAATGCAACCAGGGTATCTAACCTCCTGCTTACTAGCAATTACTGGGTGGCTACTGATTGCCATACAGATCCTTCAATTTCTCAAAGATGTGTCTGAAAACCCAAAGGTTTACTGGGCCCCAGAGGGAGACAAACAAATATTTCAGTTGTTGTACAAGGAAATATACGCACTGAGATTGTAAGCACTACATCAGCAGTTCCAAGTGCTCGGCCCTGATTCGTAGTAATAATCTAGCCCAGATGGGAACAAGTACTCGACTCCTGCGCCGGCACAACAGTTCCTCCGTAAAAATCAGGGGCGGCGTCAACTCGATCCGACCAATAATATTCCATGGGGCGTCAACAATAAATCAGAAAAGTTTTATATCATATTCGATCTCCTCGGAGTCTTTCTGTCTCTCATGGGTCCTGCAAAGACTTCCAGCAAGGAGGCTCCGAACGAGAAGAATTTCTTCCTTCCCCTTGTTGTTGTCTATACAAGATGGTGCGGGAAGTTGGCAGCCAAACCCAATCAGCCTGTGAACCCCCAGTCGCCCGGGTCACCCAAGTGCACACCAGCTGCTGCTCAAGTTACTTGGTCGAGAGAAGGTGACGGAAAACCGTGGGACTTCTTCCTTGGTACCAGCATCGCAGGATGGGGCGAGAATGCAGGGAGCTGGAAATTCATCGTAAAGTCCACGCGCCACGACTACCTAAAAGCTCGTAATATTCTGCAACGGCCGTTCACTGAATATGACCAGTCCCCATTGATCACCCGTAATGGAGTGGTTGCGGGGACCAGGTATGGGAACTGTGGTGAGACGTATCCGTTCCTCTACGTTTTGGCGTCAGTCGATCTCTCGTAATCGTCCAGAGTATACATGGCTCACAAAATTTTGATAACAGTGATCCGAAACTCAGGAATAGCAGCTATGGGATCGCTGTCAATATCGCCGGGATTGAAAACGAAAATAGGGCTAATTACGACGGGCAACATTACTGGGTTGATTGGAGGAAGTTTTTGAAGGTACCTTGTGAAAACTGCGAGCAACTGTTGGACTGGTTTGGTATTAAGGATCGCTTGAGGTGCTTCAAGCTCTGGGTGTAGATACTATTAGCTTTGGACATAGTTGGGAAGAGTGTCAGACGATAATGAACTTGTTCGTTCTCGTCGATAACCTTCTTAAGCTTGTTTTTCTCGTATTCTTACACATCATACACTTATACATTGTACATCAATCATACGCACCGCGACAAAAGATATTGCCTTCTCCAGAAAAAGTCGATCATAACACCAGAAATTTCGGGTAATTCTGAGGCAACATCATGCGACTTGGACGGGAAGACCCATTGCGATCCTCCCAATGGGTCCCTTTACGTCTGCATCCACGCCTAGTCCGACGAACGTCGTTCCCTCCTTGAACTTTGCAAAGTCAGGCGGGTTCTGTCCAGCGAGGAACGCCTGGGCCTGCTTAGCGATGTAAGCTAAGTTCTGAGGCGTCTTCGGAACTGCGCCGATATACATTACTGACACCCAGAGAGTCAGTACCTTGGACAGAAAAAATGTATATGAATATCCAGGCCTCACCTGCAGAATCAGTGACGCCAGTATGTTCCGTCTCAACAGAGTGGACTACGTCCTAAAAAGGGAACACATCAGAAAACGTATAACTAAATGATATTTAATGGATTGCTTACGCAGTGCCAAAAAACCATGTCTCCAGGGTTTACTTTCGGGATGGACGTCATCGTCTCTGCAAGCCTAAGATGTGGGTGCAGCTTGGGCGTCAACCGAGGACCGCTATATCCACTACCCATGGGAATGATACCGGGGAAGTCCGCGGTCGAGACATCTGCCCAGGAAAGACTCGAACCATTGTTCGAAAGAGCGACTTAGGAACGAACGTACCAAACTTCCAGTTCTTAGGTTCGAGGACGTCAGGTGAATTTTCAGGCACAGTTGGGCGGAAGAAGGGACGTAGGATCGTGTACGCGTTTGACAGTTTAATGTCGGGGAAGACGCGAAGGGTTCCTTGAGTCGGCGCTGTCTCGCTGAGAGGTCGATCATTGCTTCGATAACCATAGGGAAATGAAGGTAATACAGACGAACCTCATAGTCAACCACCCTTGGAAGGTCCTGAATATGGTAGCCTGTCCCGGCCTTCCGTACAACGAACTGCACGCATCGAGACGGTGCTCGAGATTATAAGGATCATGTTGGCGCCAGTTTCCAGTAAGAATGTCCTCAAAGCAGCGACGGAAGGCTTTATCTTCCCAGCGCTCAATTGCGCCACCTGGAGACAATTCAGTGCTATACAATGACTCGTAGGAAGAGGCGACATACTATCTACATGGGGAGGGAAATATCCCCAGTAACCACCGGGGTGGCGAATGCGGAAACGATCTGCATACGTCAAAGGAACGGAGAGATCAACACCCTCGAGTGATTTCCCAGACTTGATGCGGTACAAGTTGTTGACCCAGGTAGATGCCTTCAAAACACCAGGATGAGCACGAGCCTGCACTTGAGGGCGTGTCCAGCTAAAATGCTATTGGATAAGAAGCGCATCGATGAATTTAAAAGGGACCGACTAGAGGTGGAAGAATTGCTTATTGTGTTCCGGAAGACCTATCGGACAAAGGGTTCGAACAACAAGTTGAGGTCAGTCAACTCGGATAGTAAGATACTAACCTTCCGCTTGAGGATTAGCTTTGACGAACTCGTCGAGCTCCGTTTTCCAGCCAGAAGCCGTCTCAGTGTCAACGACATTGCGAATGACGACCGAGCCTTTGCATCTGATCACGTCAATCTCTTCAAGGGTCAACTTGTCCACGTCCGCAAGGTTGACTTGGGGGATGTACTGTAGAACGACATCAACCAGAAGTAACAGTAACAATGAACCAATTCAAAACCACACTCACATTGGGACCAGCCTTCGCAATCTCGGCAGTGCGTGTAGCTAGCTCGTTGAGAATATCGTTCCACGCCGATGTGAGGCGTTCTTCCGTTGTTGATGCGACGAGCTCGCGCTTCAAGTCAAGAAAACGGGAAGGCCATACATACCAGTCTGACATGCTGCGCAAGTAATCCGTTTTTGCAAGGGCGAATGAAAAAGCCTGCTCACGCTCGAGGCCTGTTCTTATACCCACTCGTACAGACACCGACATTTTACCGAAGATTCTCCGAGTGGTCCTCGGGCCTGCCAACAAGTAGGCACATGCAAGGCACATTATGGAATGTTGGTACCCAGCTATCGTTTTGCGTCGGTAACGATACGAATGTAAGAAAACACCAACTTGTCGAGTTTCAAAAATTAACAGTTGGTGGCGTTCGGATTGACTACTACTTCCGCTGAGAAGGACTCGGGGAGTACAGGTTGCAGCAACTCGTCGACTATAAAAGACGAAGGCGCTTATCATAAGTGGGGTGAACGAGTGCGACCAACAAACCTAGACCGGTGTGGGGATGAGGATGCAGTAATCGCGCATTCGAGCGCATTTTTCCTACGGTCATCGGGGAGATAGAATCATCAATGGATAAACCTTGGGAAGCGAGCTGGTGCTTAGCGAAGCCATATCAACAAGCACAGAGTCGGTGCCAATTAATCTGTTACCCAGAACTGGTGTCAAAATAAGTGGTTAGATTAGAGTAAACATTCATGCTTATGCATCAAGGGTGCACGGAGGCCAACCAGCGAGGTACTTGGCACCCAGGTAGAACGTCCTTTCATGATAAGGAGTGACGCCCACCCTCTGATGTTGGCATCCGTTGGACTGAATCCCCTAAGTGTTCGCATTACTGAGAAAACAAACCGAAACAATTTCATACCAGAGTACACCTAGGTCTCCTAGCATTCTCACAAATATTCAAATCATCAAGAATCTTGGTTTCAACAGTATCGACAACGGCAGCGAACGGGTGGTGACGTTGAGGTATTTATTACCATTCATCAACTGACAGCGCTTGACAATTGGATTGGGTGTGCACGGCGACTTCTGTCATCGACCTAAGATGCAGCGAAGGCTAGACTCCGAATTGAATGTCATAAAGGAATGACAAGGGGATGTTTTATTGATTTGCGCACTAACATGGGAGGCTGTTATTAATACGTACCTATCGAATGAGTAGTGGTACTCTCGATACCAGACGTTTGCCATCCTGCCAGATTTGTTAGCACTGGGCGTTTCCCAGAAGCTCCCAATTTGGATTAGCGTGCCAGCGATAAGACGCCAGCCGTTGTGTACCTGCGGATGCTATCATCATTACCGTCAACACCGAGGACTTTGCGTTAAAGAGAGTGCGATTGATCCGAAAACAGATTACGAAAACAGATCAGTGAGTACGATAAGATCCAGAAGTAGACAGAAATCAAGAGGTGGTGCAAGATTGAAAAGTGAAAAAACAGATAAAGCCGGATAAGGGAAAGAAATTGGAACGGAGCATGGTGAGTTATTGTTCTACCTCTTCTTCTTCTTCGTCCTCGATGACCGCTTCCTGATACTGTAACAATCACGTGTTGGATTAGACCGGGAGACTCGATGACGGAGCTTACCTGCTGATACTCCGCACTAGACAGCGATTATCAAGAAAAATCAGATCAAAGGCACGAAAGAGGCACCAGTTACTTACATCAAATCGTTGGCATTGCTCTCTGCCTCAGAGAATTCCATGATGTCCATTCCTTCCCCCGTGTACCAGTGAATGAATGCCCGACGTTTGAACATCACAGCGAACTTGCGGAGTAATGTCAATAATAAAATTGCGGAGCTCCACTCTTAACAATCACTGACCTGTGCGAGGTTACGCTTGAATAGCTCTTGCATACAGGTCGAATTCGCAAGTGCTATGCCAGCCTGGAATGCTTTCAGGATGGTCGTGTGCAACATTTAGGATCAGATGAACCTGAGGTTGCCCAACCGGGGGCACGGAGCACAATGACACGGAAACATTATCGGGAATCCACCTGGATGGCAACGTTCAGTAGTGCGAATTTTAAGCATACATGATGCTCACTCTACGAAAAGGTTGGAGTTCTTGCGTTGCAGTTGTGCAACCGAAGTCTGCCTAAATTCAGCAAACGGTGATGGGTAATATAGATTCTTACTTCTGCCTGAAGATGAATGGATATAAGTGGGCATTCCGCGAACAAGGCACATCCACATACCTCATTAGAAGACACTTTTCCACGGAAGATACAAGCAGCGGTAAGATATCGTCTGCAGAGACATTGATGTGCACGATCGGAAGAATAGAATAGAAATACTCACCCAAACCGTGGATCGCATGCGACCAATAGGTTTCGGGGATCAAAGAGCCTGCAGATTTGAGAAATCATTCGAGTTTCACACCAGGAGAGGAACACTTACGAAGAAGTTAATTCTGGAACAGAGAGCTTCTGGAATGCCTTGGCCTTCGGATCATAGAATGGGGCGAAGCTTGGCATGAGGAAGTGAAGCTGGGATGTGGTCAAAATAAAAGAGGATACATTACGTGGTAACTTACTCGGGGAAACGGAATCAGGTTCATGCCCAGCTTCCGCAAGTCACTAGCCATGCATTCACTCTCTGGGAATGGAATCGGGGAAGAACCTACCCATTCAGCTGTCCGGGGAACCGAAGGCTTGTGCTAACGCCGCACATGACTTTCGAAATCAACTGAGCATACCACTGGAATCAGCGTGACCGGTTACCAAAAAATGAAATGACTTGCCTCATTGAGGTCGTCGAAGCTCGGCGCCTTGATTTTGAGGGTTCGAACAGCAATATCATACCTGACCATGGTTAATGGCCCGAAAAAGCACGATGGGTCAATTATACTCACAAAGCTTCGTTATCGATGCATACCGTCAGGTCGCAATTATCAACCAGTTGATGAATGGATAGTAAAGCGTTGTATGGCTGTTTTCTTATGAGTTCAATAGATCGTAAAACAGCAGAGAAAAACTGACTTCTACGACTGTTTCTGACACCTAATGGTAACAATGAGTTAAGTCCTTAGCATGTGGTTAGCATACTAACGTTAGGTGAAGGTAAAATTGAAAATGTTTGAAGCATCCGATCAGGATATTCCTATAGATCGTCATGTTGGGTTACAAGGCAGAAGTAAATTGCTTGCCTCGCGCAACTTGGACAACAGCAGAGAGCCCAGCCCAGCACCAGTACCTCCACCAAGGGAGTGAATAATTTGAAAGCCTTGGAGGGCATCACAGGATTCTGACTGCCTTCTTATTATATCGAGAATAGGATCAATAAGCTCGGCGCCTGAGAGCAATTTAGTTTAAAGGCTGCGATCGAGATACAGTACACCATACCTTCAGTGTAGTCTGCCTCCGAGAAGAATAAGCATAGGATGTGATTCAACATTTGAATGATGCAGTAACTCACATCCCTTTGCCCAGTTGTTACCAGCCCCTGATTCACCAGTGAAGAACGTATCTGGTCGGAAGAGGCTTCCAAGGGGCCCTGATCTCACCTACAACAATGTCAGCATCTTGAAGTCGGACCACACCATATAAATTTACATGGTTGCAAACACCGGCCTCGAGATCAACCTGAACGCTCCTCGGGACGTACTTTGTCGGACCATTTGAATCAACGGGCGTAAAATACACTCCAGCCTATAAAACAGGATCAGCTTAGCGTGACATATTGAAAGCAAGACACCAACGCGCTCTATCTGCAGAGGATCCTTACCCACATACATCTAAGGGCAAAAGTTCCGCGACCAAACACGAACCAGACGATCAGTCGAAAACATCGAGGAGATGCGGCATGAGCGTACCCCTGAGTCGTCAAGCCCATGCTCAGCAAGGAGCACCTTCCAGAACCTCTCTCCAATCTGGTTTCCAGCCTGCAATTTTCTTGTTAGGTATTAGGGTTGTTGACTAGAGGTTGAATTCAGCTACCTGACCAGCCTGTCGACAAGGAATACAATGTCAGCTGTTATCTAGTGGGGTAAGAGTATGATATTTGCCTGAACGTTGATAATTTCTCTGGACATGACTGAACAAAAGCAAGAAATGAATGACTCACGCTGCCATTCTTTCACTTACTTAAACCCCCATTTGCAGCGATGCGCGACTAACCCTTTTTCGGAAACCTCTGTTCACGTGACCGTGTTCCATACGGTCGCGCTCGACTTCATCGATTCGGACATGCGCTTCAGAGCAACAGTAGAAAATATCCCAATTTTCTTCCGTGAGTTCACTCTCTTGGAGGTCTTTACATGGTTGAGCTGGGCTAGGTATTATACAAGCCGTCGAGAAATTGCAAAAGAAATGTATCATCAAGTTTACCGAGGACGAGATGCACATTATTTGCAACGACGACGCAAATGAAGGCGGTATCCAGGTTTGGTCGTGAGTCTGCCTACGAGCTCCGCTACTCCCTTGACTTCCCGGAGCAGTGTCGTCAAGGTCGAGTCGTTGTTTACCGACTACCGCATTCAATCCAATGCGGAAAATAACATCACGGTCTCGCTCTCCACGGAGGCGCTGCTTTCTGCCCTCAAATCGTCGTCCTCTTCAGCATCCGCTGCTTCAATAGCAGCTGCGATTCTACCTACGTATGACGCTGATGAGCTTGTCATGAAACTGGCCAAGAAAAACGATCAGGCCGTGCTCAGTTTCGAAATGTTTGGTGTATCGCGGACGGGTCGAAAAGTACGCGTGGCACATGATGTTCGCATTGACGTTATGCGTCCCTCTGAGGTTGACAAACTTCGCGAGCCTCTATGTCCCGAGCCAGATGTGTGTTTCCTCGACCCTGGAATTTGACAACAGGAATTGATGAAACGACGGCCTAGGTTACTATATTATTCCCCCAGTTGCAAAAGATGCGCACCATTGTCGAGAGACTCCGCCCTCTTTCCGATGTGTTGGCTCTCAAAGCTAACAACAATGGCAAGCTCCAGATCGCGATTAGTACTGACACCGTCAAACTTGAAACACAATGGGTTGGGTGCCCAAACCCCAGTATGAGTACGTCGGCCACCTTTTTTCCCAAAACAACACTCAAGCCCGCGGGTGGTCGGTGTTTTAGGACAAGCCCCCGACGAAAACGCATCCGAACCAGAAGGCACGGAACATCCCAACCCAGAAAAACTATATGCTGTGCATCTGTCCATCCGCAGCTTCATCAAATTTCTCAACAGCCATGTCGTCTCGACTACGACTATCGCATGTACGTGGCACTGTTAATGCATCTGTTCGCGAGTTTCATACAGTTTCTAATCTAGCCATTTGTCAAAACCATTGCGCGATCCTCTACGTGTACATTGGAGATGTAGCGGACGCCGGAGGCGTCCTCACGTTCTACATCCCAACCATTATCGATGACGCTGATTAAAGGAAAGATCATCTAGGCCCATGTCGAGAACCGGTTGCCACTTGTTTCGATGCCTGCCAACAAGAGACCAACCACTTAGCCTGGTCCCAGTCTGTCAGGTCAATGTTTTGCTTCCGCTCCAGCTGTCATCACTCCCCACGCACGTCATCTGTACTGTGAAAAATATTTCTTGCCTCCGGGGCCAGTTGAGGAATTGTCGAACAAAAATCTATGGATAGCACAACGGGCATATGTTTTACATGTTTGAATCTCGTGTGTATCACAACATAAGTCGTGCTGTCCTTGCAGCCACTTTTCTCCGGTCTTCGAGTCGAATGCTCTTCAGACCCAGGCCTCCGAGCAGACTTTATCCGGCCGCCTGCTATTCCTACCACGACAATCAATCTTGCCACAATCTTGGCAAGCGTTGAGACAAAAGGTACGTCCACCTTTCCCTTTGCAGTCCTGGGATCCACATTTACAGCAGTGTCGAGTACGCTTTTGGGAGGGTTCAAGAATTGCGACTTCAGACGTGTTTTCACCATATCCAAATGGCCTCTTTAATCCGTTTTCCGGCCCAGAATGACCATGCCCTGGTACGTTTTGACCTTGCGGGGGCTGGGGAAAGTAAGCATAGCCAGCGTAAGGGTAGCTCACGTAGGGGCCAGGCTGGGCGAAGGTGTAATGCGCTGGCTGAGCAGGAGTAGAAGACGCTGCGGGAGCCTCGGAGGAAACGCTTGGTAATGTAGAGGTAGAGGGTTGTGACTGCGTCTGGACATGAACTGGGGTTGGCGCTTGCGATTGTTGGGGTGGCGCTGTAGTGGCCTGACTCGAGCCCCCTTCTGCCGTGGCGCTATTGGCTTTCCATGCGTTATCATACTCATCAGATCCGTCCTGGTCATTTATCATGGAAATCAGGAACAATCATTTAAGATGATAAGGGAACACGCACTTGTGGTGTGGCCAGTATTGCGTCACGTTGAGGGACTGCCGAGATGCCTGGAGCATCCTCGCCTGGGCCATCCTCCTCCTCTTCTTCCTCTTGTCTTTCCCTTTCGTCCTTGAGGGGATTCTGGATAGCGCTGATAACATGAAGGATTGCGTCCTTTGGCATCCCGCACTTCAAACAGCCCTTGACCATGTTCCAAAGGGACTTTGAAACACCCATCGCGTGCCAGTTCCAGACATTCGTCCCAATTCCCATGTCGGAGCCTCCTTGGAGGAGCCTGGCGGGGAACTCCTCCTTGAGCCTCGTTGGAAGTGCTTGCATGATCGAAGCGTCCGTGCTTGCAAACCGACGACCCTCTGCGGCGTTTGAAACACAGGACGCGCTTTTACAGACATATTCACAACCAATGATGAAGAACGGCTTTTCGAGATCATACACCTTGACAGGTCCGGATTTGATACGCCCGCGGTTCGTGAGCAACGAAGAGCAGGTAGGGCATGGAATGCCATTAAATACAAGTGGGAGCGGGTCCCAATAGAAGAATCTGTGCTCAGAGAGAGTGCGAGAATTCGGGCCAGAAGCAATGAGAGACAAGTATGCAGGAGAGGACGGAAGCCAGAACGTTTTGAGAATAGAGTACAGCGATGGTATAGAATGAGTGTCTTTAGTTTGACTGGCAGACGGGGATAGTGAACTGAGGTGAGATTTGAAGGCATCCTCAACTGTTGGACCGGCGCCTGAAAGGGGGTTCGGTGCCGCCAGAGTTGCGAGTAACGATTGTAAGAACACATCAGGCTTCGTCCGCAGCAGTTCCGCCCACTCATCCCGGTTGAGATTGGGGTCGAGATGATATTGGTGATGGGGTAGTCCACCTGTGGCACCGTTGGTGATAGCGAGTGGTGGTGCGGAGACAGATCCCTGAGGGTTCATTGGGTTGAAACCCGGCTGCCAACTAGGAATTCCAGGATGCTGGGGATAATATGCCTGGGGGAAAAGTGAGAAAGGTGTAACGGTTGGTAACAACGATGATGCTTACTCCGGGAAAAGGTACACCTGGGGGACCCTGCGCGGACTCCGCGTGAACCTTTGCAGCAGATTTACGTGACTGAGTTGACCGCCGTGTACCGACAGAACCGGCGGGGAGGCCATCTTTTCTGGGACGTCCGACAGGCCGCTTTATCTTCTCCCCAACGACTGGAGGGTTTTCCGAGGGCTGTTTCTTTCCGCTGCCTTTGGGTCTACCAGGCTTGCGTTTCGCAGGTGATGCACTCGGATCGACCGCTAGACTGGTAGTGAGGGCATTGTAGTGAGCGGCGATGCAAGACTTACATTGCACGATGGACGGACCCGACTCCGCTGGCATACTGGGAAGAGCGTTTTCCATCAGGATATGTTTTTGATCCTTTGATCATGTTAGCGTACGGACCGCCGATATACGAAACGTGAATGAAATATCTCTAACAAAAACCGAATATGCGAAATACGACGGCGTTCAGAAAAAGTTATCCAAGCTAAACAAGCTATCCGAACAGGCGATCTTGGCGTGTACTACGCAGAAAATTTTGGGAAAAATATTGGAGGAGAATACGCTGACTGGGGAATATCCTGGACAAAGAAACTCACGAGATGTCTGGCAAGAGCTTGCTAGCGGATTTGTGACGAGTTTTTGTTATCCCCTGAGGCCGTCGGCTGTCGTGAGAATGCTGAAATCACGATGAGCACAAGGCTTTCTTTTCTGGTTAATTAAATCGGAGCTTTAAATCGCCTCCTGATACCTCCGCTTGCTCAGGGCTGCTACTTGTCACGGTGCGCGATGGTGAGCTTTTTTTCACTTGGTTTCATACTACCAATCTTCCCTACGATGATTTCAACCGAATGCAAATAGGAAGTGCCGTCTAAAAGAAACCTCCTCCGGGTGTTTTCTGTTGTCGATTCTCGGTTCTCTGATTTTTTTCTCTATCCTCAAGCGGATCCCATCGAGCTGACGTGTCTGCCTGCTTTCTAGCTAGAAATGGACGCATGGCTGGAGGCATTTTCTTCCGCATGTATGATGCTTGCAAAAGTTTCACCCAGCTCATTTTTCTCATTTTTTTTTTGGATAACGGTTATCCGTGTATTCAATGTCCCAAAATGCTAGCATTTTGTTCGACACAGCTTTGTAGCAAGCCTTTTCGGTCTTCTAGCCTGAGTGCAAACTAGCAAAGTATTAAAAAAACATTGGACGCTTGACGATCTACGCACTTGGACGGTCTTGAATGACTCCACGACAACGTGACGAGAATGTGACTGCTGACAGCAAATCTGGTATACGTCCGATAAGTCCTCGCCAGATTTAATCCACAGCTCACTCATTCCGGTGAAAGTCGCGTCGGTATTCCCAAGTGTGCAAAATATGGGGCGGCCAGCCTTTGGAAGATCTGACTTCGTTTACTCAAGATCGTGTATTGCCATTGTTCAAACGCTTCAGAGTGACACCGTCATCGTCAAGGCATGCGTTGGCAAGTCGCGGCAGGTTCCAATAGATCAGTTTTCATCACTAACATTCTTGTAGACCAATCTCTGAGAGATGGGCTCACCCTCCTTTGCGCGGATGTAGTGGATGTACATACCGTGACTATCCACACCCAGATGTCCGCGGCGAGGCCGCCTTCAGTAGTCATCCATGTCATGGATGCCGTGACAACCGGACAATCGCCTTCCATGACATGTCACCCTACTGCTCTCTTAGCGGAATGTTTAGTGACTGATTCATCGCTGCCATCTGTATACGCATGACAATTAAACGTGTCCCCCGCCACGTGTCGACTACCACCAGCTCGCTGGTTCATGTCACAGTCCAAGGATGCTCCGAGTCTGCACTGGCAGTTATAAGAAGCATGATGATCGACAATGGTCCTGCGCCACTTTACTTATCTTCCGCCCACACCTACCAGGTCCCCATCCGGTGACAGATGTCACTGGACGTACTATCCTCGGTCTTTCAGCGCATCGCTGCGATTGCTGTGGTTGTCTCCCAGTCGCTGCACTGTATATGAAATTTCAGACTGCTCCTGTGGTCATGGATGGTCCCCCTCTCGGTTCACCGACACGCTACTTTTGGGAAGCTGCCCTGCTTACTTCAAAGTAAGTCGTGTGGAAGGCTGCTTCCTTCCCATTGATCGTAAACCCTATATAGCAAAATCTCTCAGAATTGGTAGCAGAATATGGATCAGTGGTGTTAGTATGTTCCGGCAGTCAAGTCATCGTAATCCTCGGCAGCGTGGAGGTATGTAAGTCATAATGCATGTATTTCGTTGGGACGCTACCAAACCCGGGAAATTATACATTGTACATCAGGTGACTTCAGAGCTCATGGAAAAGCAAGGCCCAGCGCTCGTCGATAGACCTTGTTTAATTGCTGCTGGTGAAATCATTTCCCAAGATATGTGTCCGTAGTGGTGAATGGTTCCGCAGTATTCGCAAGACTGCATACATACACTCACCTGTGGCCCAAGGCTGCAGAAGGATATCAAGACATGCAGACTGAGTACGCCAGGAACATCGTACTTGACATCCTCGATGAGCCTAGACACCATATTCAGCATGTTCAACGGTAACTCATTCCCTCCACGGATATAGCAAATCCGGAACTGATCCACCCTAAATCAGTCCCAGATGCGCAGTAGCCATTGTCCTGCAGGTCGCGCACGGAAAATTATGCGCAGCATCGAATGTCGATTCAATAATCTCGCGCATCCGTAGGATTTTGAAAACAGTGATAAAGTCTGGGGCGTTCGTGGTAGAGCGGATACCAATCCCGAGGCATGTTCCTGGTTACGGATGCAGTGCTGAAAGGGTACTACGAGTTCGAGTGGGCTCTGTTCAGAGAGCAGTTTGCACATGTGAGGGATGAGATGGTATGCAGCCGACTCATTCCACTGCTAGGTATGAAATACCAACAGCTTGTCCCTGTCTGAGTCAGCCGAAGGATGAAGGAGGACAGTCATTTACCAGGGCACTTCTCGAGACCAACAACATACATCAATTGTCTGAAGACGAGATGAATTATCTTGCAGGCAGCCTATTCAACGCTGGAGCTGATACGGTACGTCATACGCCTGCAGGTCGCAAAACCGCTGGTATAAACTATTCCGTTCTCTCGACTGCTGGAACGATGGTCACTCTAATCTTGGCGGCGGCCAAGCATCCAGAAGTGCAAACTTGTGTTCGACAACGGATTAACACGGTCGTCTGAGAGCATAGAAGTTTTTCTACCGGGCTACTACGTGAGTGTCACTATCCGATCAGACCTCCAGTTCCAAGCTTCCGAGATTGGGACGAACCAAGGCTTGCTGAGAGGATGCGGTGGAGACCTGTTGTGCCAATAGGTATGTTGATTCATCGGTGTCATAATATGGGTACATTTTATTTTATTCTCGTATGCATACAAACGTTTCTGATCGCAGCCGTATGATTATAATCAGAGAGGGTCATGCATTCCTGCGGGCACCACCGTAATCGGGTGTCAGTGGTATGCTGAAATTTGACATCACAAACACCAACATTCTTACCCCGTACTACAGGGTTATCTCAAGAGATCCTCCCGTGTTTCCAGATCCCAAGAAGTTCGATCTTGGAAGCCGGTTTGACAAGAATGGCATATTTTACTTCGACATACGTCCTTATCCTTACAGATCCGGCCAAAGGTATGCTCACTTGGCGCTTTCTACTAGTTGCGAGTCCCAGTGATGATACCTCGGGTAGAGTGTGTCCTGGACAAGAGCCTCTGGTGGTAAGTATCACTTGCCCTCGGGAAGTTGGCGCAATTAGATCTAACTGGATGACCAATTGCAAGTATTATCGCGCCATCTTTAATTATCTTGTTCTGGAATGGAGGTTCAGAATCAGGCGGAGCTACCAGCCTGCACTGGCGGACACGCGCCGTTGAATCAATGCACTAGTTTTGCTGTGAAATGGTGAAAAACCAACGTTTCAATTCCACACAAATCGAACATGTTGGCTTAGTTAACGTAGAACATCACAATTTATCCAGTCGCCTCCAGCAGACTGTAGTACAAGTCGATCGAACACTTTGTTTCTACAACATTGTAAATTACGCGCTCGTCATCTCGGTAACGCCTGCCACAGCAGGCGTCGTTGGCACTTCCCGCATCTGGGTAGGTGGTTCCGCCCCAGACGACACAGTACAGTGACTTCCGTGGTGAACAACAATAGTGAGTAGCGGCAAGGCGCCCAATAAAATTCCAACCACTGCGAGGCTGGGTGACTGTAAGTCAGAAACGAGTGCAACCCCGGCCAAGCAGGATGTGCCGATGAGTGGTATGATATGGAGGAATCTAGACAGGATAGGATAATTCTGAAGAGAGGTGAGATCACAGACAATGGGAGAAGGCGTGTTCTTACGTGCAGGAAACAAGGATTGATAGCAAGACGGAGACTGATTGTGTAAATGAGGAGTGTGAGTACTACTGGTTGCAATGCTTTAGACCCAGAGACAGTAAGGATGCTGGTTAGTAGATATCGTCACAAATGCTGCTCAAGCATGAATGTACGGAGACGCACGCAAGGAGCACTGTGAGCTGTTGGAACAACATACATTTAAGTTGGTAATAATACGAATAAGTTCAAATTCCGTACTGAAGTCAATGAGAATTTGCGTGAGTCCTCCAGTTCCGTTGTGAGGTCAGAAATGAAATCATGATGATATTGACGTGCAGGGTTGATGTCAGGAGGGCGATAGAACCAGCGAAGAAAGCAGATAATGCAAAACGACATGATGTAGTTAGAGACTGGATGGTGCTTAAAGCCTAGATGCAAACTTGGAGCGGCTTTAGTTAGAGTTGCTGTATCACCCCATTGGCTTTATATGCACGACATCTTGATCCTGACACATATATGAGCAGTAGATTCCAAATTTCCAATGCTTGATGCATAAGAAAATGTGAGAATCATAGACTTATCGGTCCGGTATCTGCCATGCATCCAGTGCGTTCCACCGGAAAGCAACCGGATATGTGTATAGACCTTGTGAACTTCAGATCTGAGGTCGGAGGTACCGTATAACCCTGAGGGAAGCAACCCTGAAGGAAGCAATTGGCGCTTGGGAGTGGGGCTACCAGTGAGGTCATAAGTAGGCTTTTCGCCGGGGAGAAACAATTCAGGGTCGAGGAAAGTCAGTTTGGGGGAGGCGATTCAGGGTTGAGGAAAGCGTGCACCGGGGAGAAAAAATCATGATTCAGGGTCGAGGAGAGCCAGTGGTAATTCAGGGTTGAGGAAAGCATGCGGCGGGGAGAAGCAACTCAGGGTCGAGGAAAGCACGCCAGTTTGGGGGAGAGGCGATTCAGGGTTTTTCTTGACCCTGCACGGCGACTCGTGGCGAGCGGGATGCACTGATCAGTAAAACAACACAAATGAAATAAACGACAATTGAGCGCTTTGTCACTTGCAGGCTCAGCAAGCACTCTGGTTGGTGGGGAACATACAAGTCAAGCCCTAAAAAAATTGTCCAAGTCATCTTTTTCACCGATTCGGGCCAGGGCCGTTGGGGCCTATATTGCAGCATTTCATTGATCTGAGTCTACTACTACCGGCGTTTCGCATTTTCTTGCGTGGTCCATTGGCCCATTGGAAGCCTGTTCATGGCACTGGTTCTACCAGTTTTCACTTAACACTGTAAACTGGCCTCACCTGAACTTCCTGTGGTCAATTCTTGAAGGCAGTGCGCAGGCACATCAATGAGGTGCCACGGCCTCTCAACGCATATGATTGGTTTTCGGGGATTCAAAGTCGATGCTGCGATGCGCAGCGTGATAAGTATAATGTGACAATACTGACTTTGTTCACGTGGCATACTGTCACACATATGAGGGTGAGGTAGTAGTACTACTGTGAAAACAAAGGATCGCCAATGATGTGCCCATCATCTGTCTCACCTTCAGCATCCATCTCAACCAATTCGTACAACTCCACCTCCCCGTTGAGTGATTTCATCGACATCTTGTGAGTAAGGGTGGTCCAAGTGATGTTCGAGAAATCAAATAGCTCTTTCAAGCGCATTTTTTCAATCGGCGGCGTGAAACTTGGGCTGTCGCCAGCATCATCAAGATGACAACGCTCTTGTAAACTTTGAGAAATTAACTCAAAGGCGTTGCGCCTCTGTTTTCCCTAGCATTGGCATAGGTGGCAGCTGACTTTTGAGCAAGACGGTCCTGGGTGATTGTAAAAATATGCTGGACATCAGTGGGTTGTCGGTCATAGTAGGTGAACGTGAGACTGACTCCTCGTCACTCATTGCAGGCAATCGGCGCCTCCATCGTATTTCAGCAGATAGCCGTAGATAACATTGATAAGCAATCGGTGATAAGCATCTATTATCGTGTGACCGTCACCGCCATCATACTGTAATGTTTATGACCTGTGGCTCTGTCACGGGCATGCCACTAACCACGTAGTGTGGCGGAGATGGCCACGCTACGACACTTCAAACACTGCATCCTTTAGTGCAAGTCGGTCGAATACTTGAGCTTCATCGTCATCATCATCTACGGTATTTACTAACACTTTCCAGTCTAAAGAACCGTGCGTAGAGGTGATACATTACTCTCTTCATATGTTTCTATGTCCATTTCCGTATCGTCTAAGCGCGTACCATCCCATCCTGATGGACAGGCTTAATGCGACAGTTGTTTGACCTTGGCGATGATGGCTACAATGCAAGATGTTGAATAACTCGAGGGGGTGGATAAAATTGGTCTTACATTCGGGGCCAAGACCTTGATAAGGAATCTGCTCACTGAGACCACCACAGCCCTCCTTGACAGTACCCATGTAGCCGTATCGCGGAGTAAGCCCGCGCTCAAGCAACCACGTACCAAACTTGGAGCCGAGCTGTGACAGCGCGATCAGTTCATGTCATCGTGACACAAGCTGTCAACGATACGTACACCAGTCTTTTGGTTCAACGACTCGACGACGAGGACAAACGGGCTCGAGCCAATCTTTTTGGTGGTCTGCGGACGAGAATGCTCGGAAGGTCGTTCCTCCAACTGAGCGAGCTTACTCACCTCTTCGTCGACAATGTTAAGCGTGGGCTTATTGATCAAGCCAACGTCCAGGCCTTGCTGGCGGCATTGCAGCACAGCATCCCAAGAGCGGTACAGCATCTCCCCAAATGACACGACGTACCCCGCAGTGCCTTCCACAATCGTCTCATCCTTGCCGGGCACGAATTCGTAGTCATCTCCAAAAAACTTGGTCTTGCCGTCCTCCTTGAGGATGTAAGGAACCTTTGAACGCGTAGAGAAGACAAAGCGTATGCCCCGCTCAAAGAATACCCGCTTCACGACAGCAATCATTTGTGATGGGTCGGCTGGGAAGTATAGCCAAGACTGGACGTCCGAGAGACCGTTGTCAGCAAAGAATGAGTTGACACCAAAGTGGCAAGTGTTGTCCGCCATTTCATCAACTATAAGGAAGAGGTCAGAGGGTCCCCCTCCGCAAATGGCCGCATATAGTCACCTCCCGAGTGCGAGAAATGGCAAAGGACGTTACAGTGGTTCAAACGTGCCATGGTGATCTCAGAAATAACCATCTCAAGGAACGCAGAGAAAGTTGAAAAAACCCCAAACTTGTCAGCGTCGAAGCCAAAGCCAGCCGCCGCCGCAAAGTTGCCGCGTTCCATGATACCGGATGGGACGAATACTTCTGGGTGCTTCTGATGAATAACCTTTAGACCAGTCGAACCCTCCAAGTCACCTGATCAGGAGATAAGCCACTAGTTTCGTCATGTCTATATTATCACTTACTATCAATAACCATGACTTTCTTGGCAGCTTCCTCCTTTGAAAGTTTGTCAAGAACCAAATTAACTGCTTCGCCGAAAATAGCACGGTTGGCACCTGTTTCCTTGGTGGATCCGATGTAGGAGTATGGGCTAGCAGAGGGCTTGATGCTGCCCAGAATACCCGAAACAACGGACTCGGGGTATCCACGTGAAAGTAGATATTTGGTGGCAGCCTTGACAGGGATGACGTCATGTCCGTGCGTGCTCCCCTCAATGTCCACAATACCGGGAGCCATGGGACGCTTGGCAATTACTGGATGATTGTAAAGTGATTGGACACATGTGAGATGCATAGAAAAAATTCGTACGTACCAGCAGCGGGCCCATCATGGTTGACGACAGCCGCAATACCACCCCAGAGTGCATCGAGGTCCTCGCCTTGGACGGTGACGACCTTAAGGCCGTGTCCCTCGAGGGTCTTTTGCAAGTCGTATCCTTTGAGATACTGGGAGGGATGGCCAGCGATAGTGACGTCATTGTCATCGATCAAGAGCTTGATGTTCAAGCCTTGAGCAACAGCAAGACGGGCAGCCTCGGCATCGTTGCCCTCCTGTTGAGAACCATCTGAACCAAGACAAAAGATGACTTTCTCCCGGTGGGCGAGAGCGACACCGTTCACATGCGGCCACATGTGACCAAGACGGCCCGAAGAGAACTTGACGCCAGGCGTCAAGCCCAGTTCGGGGTGGCCGGGGAGTTTGGAGTTTGCTTCACGGTAGTGTAGAAGTTGTTCCGGTGGAATGTGGCCTTCGAGAGCAGAGAGAAGGTATTGAGTTGCGACACGATGACCTGTCGGACTAAGTATGAGACGGCTAGGGGTAGCATGAAGCGAACAGGCGCACCAGCTTCATCAAAGAGAATTGGAAGGTATCTATCCGAGTTCTCAATCAAGCTGAGTGCTATACATACTTCCGGGACGGTGTCATAGGCGCCACCTGTATGCGTGGATTGAGCAGGTAAATATTTGGCCAAGTGAAATGGTCAACCTGTGTGTCCGCTGACACCACGAGCAGCACCAGTAGCTGTAAACAAGACGATAACATCGCGAAGGAGCTGGATGTTGGCCTGGAGGGTGGACCTCTGCTCCGTAGTGAGCTGAGGTTGCGAGGGGTCGAGTGTCAATCTAGAAATAGGTATTGTGATCAATTAGTTAGTATACGCGGATGATGGCGCTACTTTTTGTATCGTTTGAGATCGATGGGGAATGTGCTCAAAGGACGGGCCATGGTGGATGGTAGCGAGTAAGTGCTGGAGTATTCGTCCTCGATCTCGGTGACTTATCAATCTCGACCGTGAGAACTTTTCGGAGCCGATAAATGGACCAACGTTCGAAACCATGTATAGGGCAGCAAACAATCCCCGACGCTGAAGAGACAGCGTGAGCATCACCACCGCCCCTTGCCTACCATGAGGAATACCATGAGGATATTGGCCTTCCCCACTAGCGCGCTCACACCGGAATGCATCGCAATGTATCCTGGTTTGTAATCGGCCTACACAGCGGGGGAACAAGGGGGAAATTCTATGATATATGGAGCACATGCGTGCCTGCCATAGCAGGGAGATAACTGGTCAACTTTGGTAGATTTGCAGTCCGGCGCAGTGTGCTTAGCAGCAGACCTGTGAAATTGTCTCGAGCGTCGGCTCTGGACTAGGAGAGCGGTACTAGTAGTAACTCACCCCGGAGAGCAAGCAAAGTCCCGGCTTGTCTAGATCTCCCACTGAAATCGTGAGATGAGGTTTCACGTCCGCGGGAACGAACAATAGATAGTCTTCTCCATGGCGTAACCTTAACGTGGCACCATGATCCCCAAGTACTTCTTCGGCAGTCTTCGTCTCTCACTTCTGGTTGTGACGATCTTTTCGAGTGGAGCGTGTCGACTCGAAAGGATAGCCCAAGTCCCAGCGTGGGTTTACACGTAGTAGCCTTCTTATCCGGAAGTGTTTGCCTGCGGAAGACTAGTGTGATCGTGACTGAGGTTGACTTGAAACCGTCACACAGCTAAGGAAGTATGTTGCTCGACCGAGCTTTGGTTAACAAACTCACCAACGTGGAGAATCTAGACGATTAAGACAGGCTTGTGCACTACACTTCGTCTCTGGGTTGAATGGGACGCTCACAAAAAGTGTGAAGCAGGCTTGTTCAACATCCGAGTCCCAGGAACGTCGAACTTCCCTTTAGTAGTTTAATAATTATTTTCAGTACTTAACAAATTAGCTTAAAACTTACATAATATGGTGTGTGTGTAAGCACGTGACGCATCGCTTGTCATTAACCTCCAGGTCTCCAAGCTTAAGTGCTCTTTCAGGCGTGTCTGTAACGATCACTTGCAAGCCAAGTGAATGGCGAACGTTAGCCAGCTTGAGCCGGCGCTCACCCCCCAAGTTCAGGCAACTTCTAGTCAAGCTCCAGAGAGGGATGCAGACGTATGTTTATAGAGGACTCCACCTCCACATTCAACCTCATCCTGTTCCAGTTTCTTGCGCTCCGCCTTGTGAATAAGCGGGCCCGTCTAAGATTATCACCTCAGCCTCTTGATTTAGCTTCTTTTCCTAGCAAGGCTGCCTTGTTCGCAACTGCGAGTTCGAAAGGATGGTTCGCAGCAGTCGTTCGAGATGGCAGTGGCGCGTCAGGTGCGGCGAGGAAATACCAATCAACATACTCTTTAATTGACTAGTTCTTTTACACGTAGCTTTGATTCTCTCTTCACTCGCAGATCTCCGTTCAGCCCTTGCAGCTTCAACCGAGGACGACAAGTCATTCAAGCCTCAAAGATGTATTCCAATAAGTAGCGCAACCCCACACATCCTAACGTTTGCGTGCAACGACACCAGAGTGCTACTAGGACTGATGGACGGCTCCATCCATGTGTATCCTTCCGACCAGTTGCTCTCCAGCGGCGAAGGTCCCGTGCAACCTGCCCATGTATTCACATCTTCTGCCCTTCTTCTGTCCATTCAACCAAACCCGGGGGACATTCCTGAATTGGTAGCTGTCCTGAGGGATTGCGCGCATACTCCAGGCTCCCTAGCGGTGGAGCTGCTGGACGTGCAAAACCTTATCTCTTCCGGCGGTTGGATGGCTGGTAAATCACCTAGCACAACTCCGACTTCGAGTAAGTAGGGTCCTCTCTCAGTCTTGATTCACGCTAAATTCATTATAGTTTCTTGGTCCCCGAAAGGCAAGCAGCTAGCACTTGGCCTCCAAAGTGGTGATATTGTCACCTTCAGTCCAACTGCTACGGCTACTCTGAAATCTAGTATTCCTCATCCCCCTGCAGCCAACAACATGAGTCTTATATCCGTGCATTGGCTTTCGACGTCATCGTTCCACACAATATATGCTCCACCGGGGCAACTGGCTCCAGACGCGGAACAAATGCACTTTCATGTATCTTTGGATTCCAAGACCAATTCGGCACGGGATATTAGATTCAACAATCCATACCTGCCTTTCCCGGGGCTCCGCCCACCCGGTGAATTTTTAGTCCGTTTGTCGGAGTGGGATCCATCAAAGATGCTTCTCTTTGTCGGAGACAGTACATCATCAGACATTGGTTTGATCGGCAGTATGACCACCGATTCGGGGGAAAGCTGGCATAACCTATCTTTGGAGGAGACGTCTACGCCCAGCTTACCATTAGACAAGGACCAAAACGACACTGTCCTGCTCGGAATGGACGTGGATCTGACTAGTAGTGATTCCTATCACCACTCCTCAGCCTCGGGGGAAGCGCTCGAGCTGCCCGCTCATCCGATCATGTATGTTTACGCATCAGATGGGACAGTACTTGGGTGGCACGTACTTAATGTGACTGGCACGCCCTATTCTTCGATGGTTCCATCGGTTGTGTCCAGCCACCTATCCCTGGATTCTCTGGACTCCCTGGACTCCCTGGACACTGTCCCGTCAACTTTGTCCACTGAAATCTCTCAGGATGCCATCCCATTAAATACATCCGCTCAGCCATCTCAGGGCACGCCAGCTCCTGGATCGACAACCACACCCTCAGTCTTTGGACAACCCTCTACATCATCTGCTTTTGGTTCCGTTGTATCCAGTGGGTTTGGAGCCTTCGGTTCTGTAGGGTCGGGCAAGTTCGGTCAACCGTCCCCATTCGGTGCTCAGAGCTCTACGCCCGCTTTTGGAACGACAGCTACCCCGTCAACCTCTGGACAAGCCCCTACAACTACTTTTGGCTCGGCCATATCCAGTGGGTTTGGTGCTTTCGGCTCTACGGGACCGACCAAGTTCGGCCAAACCACATTCGGTCAGCCATCCTCGCTCGGTGCTCAAGGTTCAGCACCGGCTTTAGCAACATCTGCTACTGGCTCTGCTGTATCCACTGGTGGATTTGCTGCCTTCGGCTCTGCAGGGCCGGCCAAATTCGGTCAGACGACGTTCGGTCAACCGTCCTTGTTGGGCGCCCAGGGGCCCACGTCAAGTTTTGAATCGACAACAACATCCACCTCTGGACAGACTTCTACACCTGCTGCAGCCGGTGGTGGATTTGCGGCCTTCGGTTCTACGGGACCAGCCAAGTTCGGCCAGACAACATTTGGTCAGCCATCCGTGTTTGGTGCTCTGGGCTCTACACCGGCTTCTGGATCGACAACTACTACATCAGTCTTTGGCACCGTCCCGTCCAGCGGAGGATTTTCAGCCTTCAGTTCTACGGGCCCGGCGAAGTTTGGTCAGACGGCATTTGGTCAGCCATCGCAGAGCTCCACGCCTACCTCTGAACCAACAACTACACCGTCAAGGGAACCATCCGTATCCGCTTTTGGCACCGCTGCATCCAGTGGCGGATTCGGAGCATTCGCCTCTACAGGTACGGCCAAATTCGGGAGCGCGTTCGGTCAGCCGTCCCCACTTGGCACTCAGGGCTCGACACCGGCTTCTGGATCGGCAGCTACCTCATCAAAAGAGCCTCCTACATCGGCTTTCGGTGCCACTGCGTCCAGCGGTGGGTTTGGCGCCTTTGCCACAGGGCCTGCTAAATTCAGCCAGTTGTCACTGACGGATGCCGACGGCTCCACTGCGGCCTCTGCACCGACGACTACGCCACCAAAGGAACCCTCTACGACAGCTTTCGGTACCCCTACTAGTGGTGAATTTGGAGCCTTTGCCTCTCCTGGGACGAAGGTCGGTCAGAGTACTTTCGGTCAGTCGTCCTCGTTTGGCGTTCAAAGTTCCACACCGACCTCATCGACGACTGCGCCAGCGAAAGAATCCCCTACATCTACTTTTGGTACTACTGTACCTAGTGGTGGATTTGGGGCCTTTGCCTCTACAGGCGCAGCCAGGTTTGGTCAGCTATCCTTGTCGGATGCACAGAGCTCTACTCCGGTTTCTGGACAGACGACCACTCCATCGAAGGAACCTTCCACGACGGCTTTTGGTACGACTGTGTCTAGTGGTGCCTTTGGGAGTTTCGCCTCTGCAGGGACAACCAAGTTTGGTCAGAGCGTGTTTGGTCAACCATCCCCGTTTGGCTCTCAGGACTCTACTCCAGCTCCCGGACAGACAACTACTCCATCAAAAGAACCCTCTACGACGGCTTTTGGCACGACTGTATCCAGTGGTGTCTTTGGGAGTTTCGCCTCTGCAGGGACAACCAAGTTTGGTCAGAGGGCGTTTGGTCAACCATCCCCGCTTGGCTCTCAGGACTCTACTCCAGCCCCCGGACAGACAACCACTCCATCAAAAGAACCCTCTACGACGGCTTTTGGCACGACTGTATCTAGTGGTGGGTTCAGCAGTTTCGCTTCTGCTGGAACAGCTGAGTTTGGTCAAAGCGCGTTCGGTCAGCCGTCTCCACTTGGCTCTACCCCAGCTCTTGAACCGACAACTACACCGTCGAAGGAGCCCTCTACTACGGCTTTTGGCACGACTGTGTCTAGTGGGGGGTTCGGGGCTTTCGCCCCCGCCGGGGCGATTAAGTTTGGTCAGAGTGCATTCGGTCAGCCATCCCCGCTTGGCGCTCGGAGCCCTACGCCACCTTCTGAATCGACAACCACACCATCCAAAGAACCTTCTACGACGGCTTTCGGCACGACCGTATCGAGTAGTGGGTTCGGGGCTTTCGTTTCTGCAGGGACAGCCAAGTTCGGACAGCCATCTCCACTTGGCACACAGGGCTCTACTCCAGCTTCTGAATCGACAGCTACACCGTCAGAGGAGCCCTCTACGACGGCCTTTGGCACGACCGTGT
This sequence comes from Pulveroboletus aff. annulatus, assembly GCA_038094595.1. Classification (NCBI taxonomy): domain Eukaryota; kingdom Fungi; phylum Basidiomycota; class Agaricomycetes; order Boletales; family Boletaceae; genus Pulveroboletus; species Pulveroboletus aff. annulatus. Next base: position 37,826 of record JBBPTX010000220.1, read on the forward strand.
CTAGTGGTGGGCTTGGGGCTTTCGCCTCTGCAGGGGCGACCAAGTTTGGCCAGAGTGCCTTTGGTCAGCCATCCCCACTCGGTGCTCAGAGCTCTACTCCGGCTTCTGAATCGACAACTACACCACCCAAAGAACCCTCTACCCCGGCTTTTGGCACGACCGTGTCTAGCGGATTCGGGGCCTTCGACTCTTCAGGGACGACCAAGTTTGGTCAAAGCACATTCCAGCAGCCGTCCCCGCTTAACGCTCAGAGCCCTCCGCCAGTTCCTGGGCCGACGGCTACACCATCGACAGAATCTTCTGTATCCACTGTTGGCTCTGTTGGGGCCGTCGCCTCTACAGAGCCCACGAAATTCGGTCAGATTTCTCGGTCAGATGCACACAGCCCCGCTCCGGCTTCCACACCGACAACCACAGCACCCAAAGAACCCACTACATCGGCATTTGGCACCACTCTATCGAGCGGGGTATTTGGGGGCTTTGGCTCTACAGGTACACCAAAGTTTGGGAGTGCATTCGGTCAACCTTCTCCGCTTGGCGCTCAAGGCTCAACACCGGCTTCTAGATCGGCCACTCCGTCAAAAGAACCCATTACATCTGGCGCCCCGGCACCAAGCGGGGCCTTTACTGCTACAGGGCCATCCAAGTTCAATCAGACCATATTCGGGTTTGGAGGGACATCTCGGACCACGACACCGACACCGACGCCCCCGCCCCCGCTCCCGCTCCCGACACCCGCCAAGCCATCTGCCTTCGCCCGTCAGGAAGAAGCTGAAGTTGAGGAGGTAGAAGAAGAAGAAGAGGTGGTGGTGTCGGAGGCAGGTGACGAAGAAGGGACGGAAGCAGCCTTGGAGCTGGTTGAGGAAGAAGGGGAGGGCGGGAAGGAGGAAGAAACAGAAGTGGTGTCAAAGGCGGCCGACAAAAAAGAGACAGAAAACCGAGCGGCTCCGCCCCTGCCTGCCCCCGCCCCCGCCCCGACCCCGACGCCAAGTCCAGAACAAGGACTGCAAGCGGAATGCGTTATGCTTATAGCCACTCTCAATAGGGAGTTGGAGAATGTGGGGGTTTTTTTTTCTCTGTTGCTTGTCATAGCCCACTAAACGTCGATGTTACTTTGTAGATCAAACAGCGTGCGGCGGCGGCTTCAGAAAAGACGACAGAACTCAAAAAGACATCGGGCGTAGTCCACCAAAAGGCTGATCTTGGTGATCACCACAAGTGGACTTTCGGCGATTTGGAAGAGTATGGGAGAGTGTTGCTGGAGGTCCAAGTGGATGTCAAGGAACTCAAATTGGAGCGGGTGTCCTTGCGCAAAGTTTTGAAAGAGTTGAACAGTAACATGTTGAAAAGTGCGTTGTCGGAAAATCCTCTCATGGACTCCAACTAACAAATTTCTAGTTAATACGAGGAAGGAAGAGATCACACGGTTCCACAAGGCCAAGACGGATGCCGAGTTTTCGAAAATGCTCAAAATCCGAACGCTTTCCCCGGAAAACTCAGAAATCCAATCACAGTTAAGGAAGGGCATACGCGTAAGTTTAGAACATGGATTATCTGACCTTTACTGAATCCATTCGCAGGCAATCAAAGACCGCGTACAAAAGCTTGAAGACCATCTGCAGGCCTCGAAGAAAAGGATAAACGAAATCAAGACGGGTCGGCCTCGTATACGGTAAGGACCCCTGCTCCCGGATGTACCGATTGACTTGACTCTTTCATAGACCACCCTCTCTGGATACTGTGAACCGCACATTCCGCAATATTGGCATCGCCGTTGATCAACAAAAGCAAGAGATATCCCAGCTGCGGCATCGCATGACGAGGCTGAATGTCTCCGGAGGTGTGGGTACACGGGATCAACTCGGCTCATCAACATCGAAGCGACCTTTGAACGTGACCCCAAATGTTGCCATTACAACCGCGGCGGCGTTGAACGCAGAACGGTCTGCGCAGAGGCTAAAGAAAGCGCTGTTGGCTTCCAGAACTCAACCACTCTTGAACACGACAGCTACTGCTTCGCCACTTCCCACATCCTTCCAGACACCGCAGAAAGCGACGGCGGTCAAATCGGAAGCGGATACACCAGAAGTAAAAGCGCCCGAAAACGCCTTCGCCTTTCCAGATACACCGATGATGAGTTTCCCTTCAACGCTGCCGGTGTGGACACCTTCACCCTCCGCTGACTTTGGGACACCTGGCACATATGATATCTCGCCGTCGCGGAATCGAGGTGGGACCAAACACCATCAAAAGCCGATTGTACTCAAGAGAAATGCGAGCCCGGCGAGCTCAACGGCGCAACCGTCGCCGTTTGAGTGGAAACCGGTGGAACCTATCAGACCAGCGTCGTCACTTCCGTTTGCTTTGCGGCCTGCAGGATCGAATTAGAACTTGGGTTTGATGTTGATCTATAGTTGTTGGTTGTACTGTATCGGTGCGTTGAATGCCGCGCTAGGATGCTTGCTCTTGTACACTTCTTGTTGTTACTGCAACCTATGGCATGCCCGACCCTACGTCTGTGGGCTTCCCGCTGGAATTAGCCGGATCCAGCGATATGAAATTCTACCCGTGCCACGTGCCAAAAATTATGGCCGATGGTCGGAGAGGCAAGTCGAAACCAAATCAGCGTGACTTGTACTCGAAAACCAAGACTGCTTGAATTTATTACAGCGGTATTCAAAACTATGCGGAAAACACGATTGAAAAAATCGCGCCTCGGATATAGCCGGGGCTCTGGGTGTGTGACTGTCACGGCTGTCTGCTGTTGTGCTCACCATTTACACCACTCTGAAAAAGAGAGCACCACGAAAGAGGAGAAATCCATCAGAATGAAGGAACTTCTTTTTTCTGTCGATCAGACTAACTATGTAGAATTTCTGCAAAGTATCCTTGAGAAGCACGGCCAAGCCTGTTATGATTCGCTCACAGGACAAACACTTTTTCTCTTCTTATGATATTGGACTAATACTTTCCATTTCTCACACTTAAACCTCATTCCTTCCATGTTGTTCTACAACATTCCATACACCTCGTAAGCATGCTTATTCTCCACCACGCAGGTACTCCCTTCTCTTCTGATCTTCTCACGCTGCATGCGCTGGCCCTTAACATCTCTTTCTCATGTGTGGTTTCGCCATTGGCCTTTCTATTTCTAACACCGCTTCCCACACCGGCCCTTAATCATTGTGACACATAACTGTCATGCTTCCGCTTTACTATATAAACCCTTCAACAGGTCCCTTCGCCTTCTCCTTAGCTTAGTTCTACCTATGGCTTGTCACCTAGTTAGTACCAGCAATCCACTTGCCCTTACTCCTTGAGTCTTCACTCTACCATTAAATGAGTGCTTCACATTATGGCACACCAGCTCTCATGTGTCTTCACCCTGAACCTTCAACCCGCTTGTCAAGCTATACAGCAGTTACCTTAGATCCGTCAATATTTCTGACAGTACCCTTGACCCAGCATCCCCACGGCTGGCCCTAGTGTCATTGTCGATACAAATGGCAGAACTTTCAACTCTACTAGGTGTTACGAATTGATTTCGTGAAACTGACTTTTTCTCATTTTCCCTCTTATCTTATCTTATCACACCATGATCTTATCTAAGATCACTCCTTTCGCTATTCCCTTACCTTCTTACCCGATTAGATTAGATATGATGTCATCATGACATCACAGGTCTAGGTGCCTCACCTCATACGCACATCCTTAATTACCATACTCTAGACCTACCTTCACTCATTCACCCTTCCATTCTTTCATATGTATACCACACCTTAGCCAGCATGTACACTGCCCTACTCCACACATACGTCATACCCTTTACCATACCCTTCGCCCAGCTGACTTAGAACACTTGTATCTCCTACTGTATTACTAGTATAAATATACGGGACACTTGGGGATACTTCCCTAAGTTGTTCCACCTGTTTACCTCCTACTCTTGCCCAAGTCAGATTCAGCTCCACTTGTGAACGTAAAGTCACAGCAAGCATCGCCTCATCTATTCCCCTGAATATCTGAGCAACTTCGAGAGAACATCATTACGCTCCCCAATCTATCTATCCGCTTACCCCTAGCTGATAAGATATCTTGTCTCGCTCATTCTATAGATAAGATCCTCTTCAGCGTCCTCACTATTACAAGTATAGAGAGTAGTCGCTTCACTAGGCGTAAGTAGGTCTATATGCGACCATACCCACAGTCACGCATAACAAAGCCTGGTACAAGGTCTCAGCAAAGAAGTGCTTTCCATTCAAATTTTTACTGCTGAAGATGAAGAGGTTTTTTTTTATTCAACTTGGAGCTGGAGTACTACTACTAATTTTTTTAATTTAGTCAGCATGCTAGTGATGCCATGGATGTTGATAACTGTTGTGACTACAAAATCTTGCAGGCAATCACTATTTTCTTAGACGTCGAGTGGAGGAACTATCTTAGGTATGACTCGTAGGAGGGAAACAAGAGAACTAGACTAGAGACTGAGCTCTGTCCAGTCTCACTCTTATATACTATTTACTGTGTAGATACATGTTATGTATCGATCTAGATACATATCTACATAAGTCTATCCCCTAGGCCCAACATGATCGACATGAGGAGTCGGTCTGTAATGGAGATTAATATATATGTTACAGCTATATATTTTTCATTCTTCTCTATGCGCATACAGATGCTTTCTTTATCTTATCAAGGGAAAACCTGACTTAGACACTGTGCCAGACACAGGGGATCTATGGGCCCTTCTAGATCAGTGGGCTTCACCTTTAGCTCTTTACCTTTCACCCCACTAATCACCATATGTATTTAATACATCATGATCATCACAGACCTCACATCAGTCACCTCATCACTGTGATGTGATCCCTTATTTTAATTACTGTTGACATCTTCCATTCCACCCACCATAGCAGATCAACGGCTGGCTACCTTATGTATCTATTAATCTCTGTTATAGGCCGACTCCTCATGTTGATCATGTTGGGCCTAGGGGATGGACTTTTGTAGATATGTATCTAGATCGGTACACAACATGTATCTACACGTAGAATAGTATATAAAGCAAGACTGGACGGAGCTCAGTCTCCAGTCTAGTTCTCTTGTTTCTCTCCTATGAATCATCCATAAGATAGTTCCTCCACTTGACGTCTGAAGATAGTGATTGCCTGCAAACTTTGTAGTCGCAACACTAGAACTAGACTGTCATACATCCTTACACCCTCTCACTATCTACCAAACAGCAGCAGACGCATCTAGTCTTCTTCCTTGCACCAAAGGCTCTAGCAATGCCCATCTCCTTTCACCGATCTCTCCTCCCTTTCACAGTGTATCTCCCCACTGTCAATCTAGCCAGACCTTGGGAATTAGTAGACGTACCAGTAGCAGTAGGATTACCAGTCAAAGAAGAGCCCAGGGAGTACTTGCTTGCAACTGCGAGCACAGAGAGTGAAGAGGACCCAAACGATTGGCTAGATGTTGCGGTCACAGAAGAAGAGTTCTGGAGGCTTGTAAAACAAGACCTAGAACCACACAGCTTCGGAAACAGAGGCAAAGTCAATTTAATTGCCACAGACATCAGGTATACAGGTCACACCTACTACTGAAAACCCACACCTTCAGCACACACCCTCAGCCCTGCCACAGATCTTGCCTTGCTTAGATATCCAACTACCCCTGAGCAGAGTCCATCTAGATCTCCTCAGCCTGACCCATTCATGTGGCCAGCAGCACCACGTAACGTCTGCCTAAAAGCAACCCTCAGTGCATAGCAATTCGCCAGTGTTATGAATTGATTTCGCGATCTACTCTTTTTCCTTTATCTTATCTTATCACACCATGATCTTATCTAAGATCACTCCTTTCTCTAATCCCTACATCTTCTATCTGATTAGATTAGATATGATGTCATCATGACATCACGGGTCTAGGTGCCTCACCTCATATGCACTACCTTAATTACCGTACCTCTAGACTATTCCCTTCACTTTCACATTGCATTCCTTTCATCTTACTTATTGTCTCAGTCAGCTAACACTGCCCTGCTCCACACATACGTCATACCCTTTACCATATCCTTCGCCCAGCTGACTTAGAACACTTGTATCTCCTACTGTATTACTAGTATAAATATACTGGAACACTTGGGGATACTTCCCTAAGTTGTTCCACCTGTTTACCTCCTACTCTTGCCCAAGAAGATTCAGCCCTTCTTGTGAATGTAACGTCACAGCAAGTCGTTGCCTCATCTATCACCCGATATCTGAGCAACTTAGAGAGTTCATCCTTACGCTTCCCAATTCATCTTATCTGTCACCCTTAAAGACTGATTAGATATCTTGTCTCGCTCCTTGTATAGATAAGATCTCGTTCAACCTCCCTCACTTCAGTTATACGAAGAGAGTAGTCGCTTCAGTCAGAGAAGCAGGCATAGCAAGGAGGCGATACAGAGAAGCCTCAGAGGAACAAGAAAGAGAGCAACCTCGTGCTAAAAGGCAGAAACATGAGTATCCACAAACAATCAGAAGGAACGATTGTTTTAGCAGAGTCCAGCTTCGAGTACAACAATGAAAATCCTACAAATACTAGTTACCATTCTATAAATCACAATGGCTATCTCCCTTGCAGACTACATCGCAGCCCTCACCAACCCCAACACTGATTGGACCACACAATTAAACAACATCGCATCATACACCGCAGAACAAGAAGCATGCTACCATAGCATGCGTGATGAGATATGTAACAAGGATAAGTGACGCAGTAGCAAACATTGAAAGGATCGTCACCACACTGGCACAAGGACAAGTAAAACCACCCACAAGACAACCTACGCCTAGTGGATCAGGAAAAGAGAAGGAAAAGGAAAGACCTGTTAATAGCTCTAGAAAAGTAGAAATCTTTGCCGACCCAGGAGACTATGACAGATCATTCGTAAAGTTCAATGAATGGTGGGCCAAAATACAGGCCTGGATCCAAATAAACTGACACGCAATAGATCCTCAAAGCGGAGAAGCGATCCTTGTAGTACTA